>OX375870.1:83356008-83516693 GCA_947359475.1 Heligmosomoides polygyrus bakeri
CAGGATGCACGTTAATTGGCTTTTCAAAAAGTTGGTTTTTTTAAATAATAGGAGCCTCTGATAGCGTTATGTATATCGTCTTCGGTACTTTCCGCGCAAAAGACTCACTACCAGGGATGTGCGAAAATTTTTCTGAAAAAAGCGGAAGACGAAAGATGGAACGGAAACGCTCAAAAATGGCCGGAAACCGGAATACGGAACGCAGGAACGGAAATAACACATACATACTCGCCATTTTTTCAAAAGTGCATCTGAAAACGGCGTCAGAAGCGGCTTCTATTGCACCTTTTCTTGCTCTTTGCGAGCAGCAGAATCTTCCACAGATTAATGCTCATCCTCATCATAACAGAACATAACGAAGCATGAATTCATAGTATTGCTATGATAAGCTTTTAGCTATGGCTGAGCAATAAACGAAAACAATTTCAGGGACTTATTTCACTGTTTTTCACTATTTTAGCATGCAGTTTTTTCCCATATCTAGTTCCTGCGACGGGACTTTTGCTGACTTTTTTGATGCTGCTATTTTTTGAACGGTAGACTTAACCGACTTAACCACTTGAGGTTACTTACAGACCCGCATTAAAAAAACTGACTCTGGTGAAGTCTAAAGCTTGAGTAGCCACCTAGATCATTTTCCGACCACAAAAGAAATTCCTGTCAACACATCTAGAAACCAGTGGCATTATGAATGGTGACTGCACAGATATCTGCATACTTAAAATTAGCAGTTACATTGTAATCACCAAGACTAGTACTCAGAATTCGTTGTGGGATCTAAGATGATAACTGGATGACTGATTAGTCATGGTGGGTCCACACTTCCACAGAAATATTCACTCTGTGCCCGCCTGGAAACGCTACGCCCAAGGTGACACAACTGGACAGTTCCTAGATGGTTCTCGAAGTAATAGATTTGTTTCAGAGTTCAGTAAGTCACCACAGTCAATCAAAACAACATCTCGTGGTAGATATTCGTGATGCTTCATTAAAAAATGCGATGCATGGCTCTATATGGATGAATATCACACCTAACGAAATTTAAAATTGAAACCTACACCTTTAGGAACATTTATGTAATCTGTCTAATCTAGTCTGATGTAACACTGAGCACAAACCGCAGCTCATAACCTTCACTGAACTCTTTGTTTCATGATACAGCGCAATATGCATACAAAGCTTTTGTAGCTATTTTTAACTAATGGATCAGGAATTTTCTGATCATTCAAATGTTGAGTGCACTTTCTTAGCATACAGTGCATACACAGCCTTTGCGGCACATTAATTTTGCATTGCACCCAGCCGTTGTCATTTTTGAGCGCTCTTTTTTTGGTAGTCTAACCAATTTCAAGAATATTAATACTAGAGTTGTCAGACAGTATTTCTCTTACAATTATAAAAAAAGGACAAAGGACGGCGTTATTCAATCCTCTTTGGGATGCGCCACGCATTCTACTTCTACGGGATGTCGTGGAGGCATGTTGAATGCGTATTTTGGTCATACAATGACTTACGGTGGCCAGCCGATGTACAAGTCAGTGCTTTATCCCTCCAGACAAGTCTTGTACCAATTCATCGACCCCGGAGGAATGGAAGGGTTGGCTGGCCTGGGCGGGAAATCCGAACCAGGAACTTGGTATCGGGTGCAGGCGACAGCCGGCGCCTCCTCCGACTGCGCTCCATGCGCACCTTACAATTAAATGAAGGAGAAACCTTTCTAACTTATACGCTGATTGTGTTCAATAGAAAACTAGTGTGGAACAGTGCCAACTTCCGTTTCCGCCCTCCGGCGCAAAAAAAGGCGGAACACGAAACGGAACGGAAGAGCCCAACATGGCCGGAAACCGGAATTCGGAACACGGAAACGGAAATTCCGCACATCCCTGCTCACCACTGTTCCCAAAAAGGTCGAAAAAGTTTGAAATGCATGAAGTTCCGTGAAATGGCATCATCTGTCTCTAATTCGGATCTCGGCACTATGGTGGTATTGTCCAACGACTTTCCACAGCACGGCACCATGCCTGTGCCATGAGCCATAGCACGTTGTGTAGATCACAGCATGGGCAACGAAACGTCTTCTCCATCACGACCTGTGCCGATAGCTGTGACACGTGGTGTGGATCGCGCTTTCTGCTGTGAATCCCCGTTTAGTGGATCATCTCTTGCCGAGAAGATCGCGACTTGTAGTGAACCTGGCTGATGTACGAAACAGATCCACTGGATACGCGGCTGACCGACTGGCAGTCGCTGCATCGCCACCTCCAGGGATATGGCCAGGGGTGGAGAGTGCAGCCCCATTGTTCTAGTCCACAACTTGATTCAATGTAACGGGGAGCCCGATGGACCCTGAAGGGACCAGAAGGGCAAGAAGAATCCAATCATCTTATCGGCCACCCTGCCAATTTTTGGAAGACTCGAAAGAGTTCGAGTCGACAAGACGAGTTCGAGCGGAATGTCCGCTGATTTAGTGTACTGACACAGTTGAGCCATTAGCACAACCAACCCTTCCATCTTGCGGGGAACTCCATCCTCCGTCCCTTCAGAATCAGTCTTGCTCTGTCCTGTCTGGATAGGAGAGAGCAGCGAGTCTGATTATCGAGTGACTGCTGCACTTCACCGCATAGGGCAAATAGACATTCAGAAACCCTCCACTCCACGATGCCCCATTGAAATAGAGTGGGTTGAGTTTTTCGAAATGAAATGATTATTTTGAAATCAGAAGTCTATGTAGTATTAAAAAATGCACAACAAAGTTCTAGGTGCAAGTCTAAGGGGGGGGGGTGGGGAGGTGGGTCTACTCGGAATCTTCTCTGCTACTATGGCTCTTCATTAGCTTATGGAAGCTTAGGTGTTCTACGGGGTATACGTACACATCTCTAAACCTTCTCATCTTGGAAGCTTTGCTACAATGTCGGAAGGCGTCATGAAGAAAGAGGGGGGGGGGGGGGTGGGGGTTGGGGGGAGGGGGGACGAGGAGGGGGAGAGAGGAGGGGACTCCCCGCTCTGGAAGCTATGTTTCCTCATTTTCCTACCTACGGTGTACCTCTTCTATTAGATGGTTTTATTCACTTTTGACTCACCTTTGACTAAGTAGTCTATGGTCTCTGTTCTGCTCTCAAGGGTACTACAGTCCCTGCAATGTCGGTGATACTTTGACCTTCTCACATTATACCTACCTTTTTTTGTCCGCAGTGAAATATATCGGCACTTGAACAATCCGTGCAGCACCCATACTTTGCAAAAGTGAACAAATGGACCTCTTCTAGTGCACATATTATAAGGATCAGGTCAGATTTCTTCTCATTTAGAGCATTTCGCTTATTTGTACCTTTGATTAAAGACAAGGTACTCGAAATGCTCAGTAATGTATTCAAGAGATATCTTGACCGAAGGCTTAAGAAGATATAATTCTAATTTCAAGTAGTCGCGTACCTTAACTTCTTTACTTGTTTTACTATGTGTTTTGCTATGTTTTACTACTTAGCTTTCATATTGCCACTTTCGCTTTATGTTTTTGTGTATTTTTATTCATTGTTTTCTTTGTCTGTTTCGATCGTTCATTTGTACTCCGGTTTGTACAGCTGTTGTTTTGAAACGCGACCTCGCTCGCGTCCCGAAATAAATAAAGATAAAAATAAATAAATAAATATTAGGCTGTCGCAAAATTAATTGCCGAACGGGTCGCTTACTTCAAACTGCATCAACGTAGCTTAAACACAGCTTTATTAGTCGAAGTAAAAACCACCGGAAACTATGTATTTTTTGCCAATGAAAATCCCTTTTAGATCACAGGAATTAACGAAATCAATGAGGACACATTCAACATCGGTCAATTTAGCGAATTGCTTCTGACGCAAATGGGAATCAAGGGCTTGGAAAATTGATAGTCAGTGGGGGAAAGGTCGGAAAAATATGCAGGATGAGGGAGAACTTCGATACCTAAATGGGTCAATTTTCGCCGAGTGATTTGTGAGGTGTGTGGCCTTGCGTTATCCTGCACCAGGAGCGGCCTTCCCTATTCACAACTACCGGCCATAAATTTTGAAACTTCCCATACATTTGGTCTAAATCACAGCAGTAAGGCACTGACTATTTGTTGTTGCAGGATGTTTTGTTACGATCAAAACTCTTGCGCCAGGCGGGACTCGAACCCGCACCTTCTGCTTTCCGGGCAGCGATACTTCGCCTTACACCACCGGCTAAGAGACCTCGTCGATATCGCTGATGTTACGCGGTCCAACAGCGCATGTGGTGTAAGGCATCGCTGCCCGGAAAGCAGAAGGTGCGGGTTCGAGTCCCGCCTGGCGCAAGAGTTTTGATCGCAAAAAACATCCTGTGACAACATAGGGCTTCTATATCAGCCGCTCCAGTCTTGAGCAAATGTGTTTAAGCACTGCTGTGACTCTTTAAATACTACAAAAGGACCTTTTTTAAAGCGAACTAGCAGCTTGGAGCACGTATCGAGACATGCCAGACGCTGCTCATCGGTCAGCTCATGAGGCACCCACTTCGACTTCTTCTTCACCTTGTCGATTCTCGCCAAATGTCTTGCTACCATACTGTGATGTACGCCAAGGTCCTCTGCTAAGGTACGTGTATTCGTCTCCGGACTTGCTCCGACAGCTCTCCTCAAAACTGTCGTCGTCAAGCGACCACTTGCGCCCGCCACCCGGATTTTCTTCGAGATCAAAATCGCCAGAAGCGTATTTCTAGAGGCAGAGCCTCACCGTTCGTTCGTAACTACAGTCTGTCCGGAAAGCGCTGCTAAAGTTACGGGATGCCTCTACCGCGGAATGTCCAAAAATTTAAATTCATAAAGCATGTTCACTCGATAGTCGCGTCGATTCATGATTTTACGGAGCCCTGAAAAAGGTCGGCTAGAAAAAATAGAGCGACATCCGCATAAGTTTTTTGGCAAAATGCTTTTTTTGCTTTTTTGTTGCTAGGGCAAAATGAGTGGAGCTCAGAATAACACCGAAAATGGAGGCGAGTGGTGCCAGAGTATGTTTTCATTAATGACAGCGAAATTCGAAGGAGGACTCATAAGAGCCCTTTTGAAACCCTGAAATTCATTGAAACATTTCCTTGCAAACCTTGCAGGAAGACACACAGACCTAAGGAAGCTCTAAATGTTCCCATGAAAGCAATCCCTACAATCACAAACAACAGCCATAGCGATCTCTGGGACAAAGGCTTTCCAAAAGGTTTGCATTTTCTCTGTCAATTCAAATCACCCTAAACCGCTCCTCTGTTGTTGTATAGGGATTTGTGTCCCTATGTAGCGCCCCAAAGTTCGACGAATCCTGACATCTCTTTTCCGACATTCAGGCTATAAAGAGCCATGACAAGAAAATCGACCTCTTCTACTGTCGCGACAAAGTAGGCACTAATAAAAGTCGCAATTTTTACTAGACGTCTACTGTCTTTTCAAGCTTCAGAACAGCATGCCATTCCCAACATGATAGTATTCAAATCACTTGTGCAGTTGTTCTCCGAAGAGGAACGCTTACGACACCTAAAAGATGAGAACTTTCGGCCAGCCTAACATCTGTACATTTGTATAGAGTCATCTTGCCTGTTCGGTATGCTGTGATCGCTATGGCTGTTGTTTGTGATTGTAGGGATTGCTTTCATGGGAACATTGTCACAGGCGCTAGAATTCCATACAGGATTCCGTTGAGGACGGGATACCGCGCATGGGACAGAAGCTACCGAGCGGTAGGTGTGGCTTTCCCCTGAGACAGAATGATTTAGGGCGAAAATATTACTTATTTATACACACCTCAAAACGAAAATTAATTTACAGCCTAATATTTTTCTACGTTTAAAAGCCCTCGTGTGAGTACCTGCGACTTAGTTGCCGTATCACATTGTTACTTCTCGTTTTACCTTCAGGTGTAAGCACCTACCTTGGAAGACGCTACAATAAGCACAAGAAATCCATGCAGGAGCTGAATACTCTAGATTTGGCTGTTCACATCAAGTAAGCCATCCAGACAGTCTAAGCGCTTGAAGTTCGTTTGTAATGGCGGTTATTTTTGTGAGACATCTTCGTTGCAGAGAGAGCGGCATCCAGATGCACTCCATATTCTGTGGTTTTAAAGTGGAGCAGATGTATGTAGACAGATCTGTAATGAACCGAACGGTGCATGAAGTCTTCAAGAATCACGCCTTATCCATTATTGTCTGGGCTCCCTTCGAATTTGAAAATTCGGCTGAATGTCGATTCCGCACAGGCGCTAGAATTCCATACAGGATTCCGTTAAGAACGGGATACCGCGCATGGGACAGCCGTCTCTAGTCGGCGACTGACGTCTGTGCCTTCTTACCGTTCCAAGTTTTCCCGACTGCAGTATGGTTGACATACGTGCCGGCAGGGAACCGAACAAATATTCTATTCCGCGTCAAACGAAGAAGTTGCGCCATGCACTCGCCCAGCCCGTGGCAATATTTCCTTGAGTAATTCTGTAAACGCTACTTACGTGGGTTTTGCAGAAGTGATTTTTGCGTTTTCTGGCGATTGTTTCTGATCAGCCGTATATTTACGTAGAACTCCATATACGCAGATTTCACACTATCATACGCTCCAGAAGTCAACGACCTTATGGCCAAATTAACTACTGGCCGGGGCTCCAGAAATCGTTGGTAATCGATTAATATAGACCAGTTTATAGATTTTGGCTACTTGTTCTGAAGCTAGCGCCCTAATAATTAAATTCGCGTGGTCATACTTAATCCAGTCCAGTTTATATAACATTTAGACGAATCTTATCTTTAAGCGTAAACATTGGCCAAAAATCGATAACATTGGTTATTAGTGGCGGCCAGTCGATACTGTCTACTCACTATAAGGCCGTCAGTCGACAATCTAGCCAGATTTCCACTTCAAATTTTCCACAGATATTTTCACAGGCAGAGGGCAGCTCTTTTATATTTCGTAGGATAAACATCGCGACACAAAGTACAAGTGCACGGCGCGATCTTTTGACACGCTACGCGTTGTTTCTTTTTTGCATTTTAAAGTAACCCTAGACACCAAAACCAAGAAGGCGAGAACTGCTATATAGCCACTTTTTGGACGCCCTGTATAAATAAAACTTGGCAATACGTTCTTCTTAGGTCAAAAATTCATTTTGCTTTCAGTAAACCGTGTGAAAGTGACCGCAAACTGTTAATAACAAGCAACTTCGGAATGATTGCTTCGTGCATTTCTAGCTCAACAATAACATGGCTAAATCGTATTGCTCTTAATCAGCCCCCAAAATTCGTCGCTGAATTATCAACTAGTATTATCGATCGCGTTGCCTAATCGATATTGACAACCTTCATAACGTTGCCACGTACACCAAATAAACTTAAAATAATCCAAAACCTAAATAGGCGCTATTTTCACAGCAGGCCCATTCCGAATGGTTTTGAACCTATTGTTGTAGAATTGCTATACAATATTTTCGATTATGGATCTCTGAAGTTTTGAGATTTTGTGGAATAGCCAGCATTCGCCTTCCATTTCCACAAGCTCTGAAGTTACCCTTTCGCATGTCTACGTTTGCTATAACTGCCCGCACTTTAAGTAGATAAGTAGAGATGCGAAGTTTTTGGATAACGAACTTTAGTATCTCTACTACTGATCCAATTAAACGTTGAAATGATTAGGTTAGAGAGATATAGCGCTTCGTTATTAGGAAAATCGGATTTCTACTTTCCTACCCGTCTACTGATCAGACGAGTACGCATCACACGCTGGCTGTGCCGATGGGCAGATTTTTTTTCAATTGATTCCAGGTTTTGATTCAATCTGTCGTGTTTTTCCATATCCACCTTCAACTAGGAATGCTGTTTGGCCACCCATTCAAGAAATTTTCAAAACTAGAGGACTTTGGGTTTGCATAGTTGTATTTTATGTTGCATATTTTTTTATTCGTACCATGATTTTTATGAGAATGTTAGGCGAATCCCCCCTCCCATTAGTCTTACACACTCCGGTGTTCCGAGCTTCGTCGGTATTGTATTATCAAAGCCGCTGCCTCTTAGGGCAGGTCGTCAAAGATTAAGTGGACCGGCCATGTTGTGCTGCTCACTAGCATCCGCTGGAGGACCGCCAGAATTGATTCCGCTGGTATCAGAAGAAAACAGGGATTCCCACCAATGTCTTGGTTGGACCTCTCTGTAAAACCAAAACGAAGAACGAGAGATATCATAGTTTTGGTCCCCCATGAGGGTCCACTGGCTGGGTCTTGCACGTCACTCAGGTCACACGGAGTAATTAGACGTTGCTGGCAGCCGTCTAAACTAATTGACCATCGTTTGATGAACTGCAGATGAGGTAGAAACCAACAGGCTGCAGAAAGTAGCCGCAGCCGGTTTCCACCCTAACGAGACTTGCGACCTTGAGAACCTCAAGATGATTAGGCCAATGCCATGCCTTAATTCTCATTAGAGCGCGCTTCTTTCGGGCCAATATTTCGTAGCACCTCTGGGGAACCGGTAATCAGTTTCGCGTAAGTCCAATGGAGCTCTGTAAACTCTGACTTTTGTATGCAGTTGAAGTGCTCCCTAGATTCTTCGTGTGTGTTTGCCAGAAATTATTGCCGAATGCAGATAGACCTGGTGCATAGGTGAGGTTCCTTATCAGTTTATGGATTTTATGCTATTTGCTCACGTCTTTCTGTCTAGCGCGGTGTTTTCTGCAGTTATTGCAGGTCGTCTTACTGCGGCTGTTTCGCTTAAAAAGTTTATTTTTCAGTCAGATGCTATGAAACCTTCGAATTATCCCGCGTTTTTACTGTTTCACGATTGGCAAAACTGTTTCGCATACACAAGGAATGCATCGTCACAGGAGGAGATTCCGAGTGTGTCAAGTAGGGTACGTGTCGAATTCCCAGTACCCTTTATTCCATTCAACTGTTGCCATTCGTACTTTAGACCAACCCTACCTCTTCGCTAGGACATTTCCGAATTCGTTCGTGCGAAAATTCGCGACAGCTATATGTACAAGTATACGGCTGCTTTCCTTTCACGTATGTGTTCGTGAACAGAAGGCTCGCTGACCTAGCCAAGTTCAGAAGTAACGAGGAGGTATATCGCAGTTTTTGCGCGATTCGAGGGCAGCTGAACATGTTCGTTTCATACAGGTGATACTGGAGCACATACAGCCAACAATCTGCACGGCCGTCGAAATTGTTCCGTTGTCTCAGCACGACTATGAGATTCTGGTGAGTAGTTCGCCTATACTTGAAGGCTTATACTTGAAAATCATGCTTGAAGCCTGGTTTTGTACGCTGAGCCTATATGCCTCCCATGCAACATTAAGTCCTCACTCGTTACGTTCCGTTGCATCAGTTGTTCGGCAGATTCTTATCATCGATGCGGTCAGTTCGGTCGTGGGTGAGGCCGCTGTAACTGGCAATGTATTAGGTTGTCCCATAAGTCCTCGCAGTTTTTTTCAACGATTCACTGCAGATTTCGCCGGCCGTCTCTTGTATAGCGCTGCATAGCTTTCGAAAGAAAATGATTTGCTCTATCAGAGCATGTATTGCATTTCTTTTTTCATCCTGAATTTTGTAAATTTTTAGGTCCTTAAAGTGAAAAGTGAAAAAGTGGAAAAGTGGCCATCTGCGCAGTCGCTTCTCTCCGCTTAGGTTTGAGAGTTTTGCGCAGTTTTTCATAGCGTTCGGGAAACAATGCTCTGTACTTCAAGAATACGTGTTGGCGCTATTTGTTCACTTGTCCTTCATTGATTTTTAGGCCATCAAATTGGGATGTCCGAAGGAGAAGATTTATTTTTACCGACAGCTCCTGCTCTGTGGTAGGGCTTTTTCACTCGGTGTCATATGTCGGTCGAAAGAGAATGTCATGCTCTATAAGAATTTGCCTCGCGTTAATTGGCTTATGCTGATTTCTGTCGAATATCAATCAAATTCCAAAAAGAGAAAATTCATCTTCACTAACAACTCCTTCTCCTGGTTCAGTTGTTGATGTTCGACAGAAATCAGCATGAGCCAATAAACGCGACACAAATTCCTATCGAGCAAGACATCCATTTTCGAAGGACATATAACCCGAAGCAAGAAAGTCCAACCACAGAGCCTAGCTGTCGGTAAAATGTCGGACGGAAAAGTCGGACGTCGCAGTTTGATGGCCTAAATATCAATAAAGAACAAGTGAGCAAATAGGACCAACATGTATTCTTGTAGTACAGGACATTGTCTTCCAAATGCTATGAAAAACTGCGCCAAAAAATTCCAAATCTAAGCGGAGAGAACAACTGCGCAGATGGTCATTATTCCACTATTTACTTTAACGACCTAAAAATTGACAAAATTCAGGATGAAAAAAAGAAATGTAATAGCTTTGATAGAACAAATCATTTTCTTTCGAAAGCCTTATAGCGCTATGCAAGAGACCGCCTGCGAAATCCGAATCGTTGAAAAAAAAAACGGCCGGGACTTATGTGATAACCTAATAGTCGGCCTGGACCACTGTCAGTTCTATAATTTTTGGCTCGCATGGATCATACGCAGTGTGTGCACGTGTAGACGAGGACGCCGTCTAGAAATCAAAACTCGCCTGCGGCTGCGGTCGCGCTGCGATGCGATGGCGTGTTGTCAAATGTGCGTTGCTGCAACAAAACTCATGTTTGAGAGAGTGTAAAGTGTTGAAGCGAGAAGACCTTGGCAGTTAAGGTTCGTCTCGAACAGTTCTCATCAGAAACTATAAAATCAAATAATAAGGATAAAGGACGGTGTTATTCAATACTTTTGCGGGATGCGCCACGCATTCTACTTCTACGGGATGTGGGGGCGATTTGAATGCGTTTTTGACGACCATACAATGACTTGCGGTGAGCAGCCGATGAACAAGCCAACGCTTTATTCTTACCATACAAGTCCGCTATCAGTTCACGAATCCTGGATGGGTGGAAGGCTTGGTTGGCCTGGGCGGGAAATCCGTACCAGGAATCTGGTATCGGGTGCACGTGTCAGTAGGCACCTCCTCCGACTGCGCTACACGCGCCCTAGAATTAAATAGGAAAGTGGGAGCTATTCTACTGGCGAGGTGGGGAAGGGGGATGGGCATTTCACTTAAGGCCCCACACACTTCTGCGACAACGCTGCTCGCCGCTATGGTTAAGGATATGGCAGGGACGTAGCCGCCGTCGAGTTCTGCGTCCCTGTCCTATGGTTAAGGATAGGGCCGCGGCGTTGCCGCATACTGTACGGGGGCCTTTAGTCCTCTGATTCTGACGGTAAAACTGAGGCTGAACAAGGATTATTACTGAACTAGTCTATGAGAAGGACATTTCTATGCGACCTTCAACCGGTAATAGGCCACCATGTCTGTGTTTGCCTACCTTTTCTCTCTCTCCCCCCCCCCCCCTCCTCCGACTAGGATAGAGGTCGGAAGAGTCTGTGTTGAGGCCTGACCAATGTCTCACGAGTCTTCAAAGGCGTCTTCATCAAGGGAGTTAAAAAAGGGGATACCATACTCTCAAAGTTGATTTCAGCTGAATCTTAGGCCTGTGGTATACTCCCACGTCGCGCCGGCGACAGGCTCGGGGCAACTCTCAATGATGCGCCTTCGCCGCAGTGGCGAGCGGAGCAGGGCGTGTCGCGGTTGTCAGTTGTCGCGTCGTCGCTCCCGCGACGCGTCGCTGAGGTGTGTTATACCTCCATGTGGCGGAAGAGGAGTATAGTTCCGCGCTAGGGCCATCGCTCGTTGCCATGCAGTGCACAGCGACGAGCGACAGTCGCAGAAGGAGAAGCGCTCGCCGAGCACTATTTCTGTACTTGTTTCCACCGCTCGTCGCGAGGCATCGCTGTCGCTGTGCAATCGCATGTCGCTGCGGTGGACGGGAGTATACCATAGGCCTTAGGGCCTCTACAGAGTCTCGCGGCAGCACCGTGAGAACTCGTCCAAATCGCTCCCGCCGCAGTGAGACCCGCGCTGCCACTGTGGTGGAAGCCGCGGCGCGGACGAGTTGTCGCGGAGCCGCCGCACGCAAGGGTCCTCGAGGGCTACCGCGGTTCACGGCGGCTCTCACCCGCAGCGCCAGGAGCTGCGGGTGGGACCCGCTGGAGGGCGTGACCAGATAGGAAGCATGGAGGGAGGGGAGTTTTCTTTTGTTCCCGACCGTTGGAAGCTTCATTAAATGGGATACAATGAAGTGTCAACTTGAATTCGTATCTGGCTCATGCAAGACACGCTGTGGTCAGTCGATGGAGCAATCAGTGCTCTATCATTCCCAGACAAATCCGGCGCCTATTTACCGGTCCCTGTGGGGTGAAAGGCTTGGCTAGCCTCGGCGGAACCCGAACTAATAGGTCTGATTTGAGGTGCACACGAGAGTTAGCGCCTTTTCCAATCGACCACGTGGCATGTGCAAATTTAGTTAATTAAAAATAATTAAATTAATTATTTAATTTAATTTTTCTCTGATGTCTGCCTTATGTAGCGTATTGAATAAATAAATAAATACACGAAGTAACGTTTAACACAAACCATTTGGCTAGATCAATGACAGCCGGCACCTCCTCCGACTGCGCTAATGGGGATCCTAACACGTCGCGAACATAAAAATTAGATACAGAATCTAAAAGGAGCGTGAAAGATGGACGGAAAGAAGGCCAAGGCTCAGCGTCATAGTGCAAATATCGTCAATTCTAAGCCGGATACATTGGATCCGAATCAATCATTTTCGGATATCCCGTTCCGAATCTCCAAAACTCATGGCCCGCGAAATTGCTCGTTTCTGAAAAATTCAAAAGACCGGGCCCACGGAATTTCCGTTGTCAAATTCAACCAGAAATCCGTGGTTCGAGGAATTTGCGTTATCCGAAATTTTCGATCGGATGCAATGTATACTAACGAATCATAATCGTAAGCCGTTGACGTACAAATGTTAGGGGCAACAACAGCACTCAGCTTGCTACTTACAACCCTCCCCCTTCCCTCTAGTCTTACCCTGAAAAATGCATTTCTTCGTTTCTTTCTCCATTTCTTCGTTCCTCCCGGCAAAAGTATTGTATTGTATCGCGACGCAGTATTGCGTCGCGGGGCTGCACCACCCGCCGTTGTCATGGCGGGCCCGCGGCACCCGCAAGACTCCGCTGCTGGCCTTAGGCCCCGTTTATACTTCGTCGCGCCGCGACGCGACGCCACGTATAGCGGCCATATTGATTGTGCGACGCGATCGATCAATTTGGCCTCATTGCATGGCCATCGCGTCGCGCCGCGACGAAGTATAAACGGGGCCTTACGAAAACAATGTTTATGAAGAACCGTAAAGTCTCTCATGCACCGCCTCCCTTCTTCTTCATGGTAAATGGAGCGAACATCTCAGAGTGTTCCACCTGCCTGTATCTAATTCTCGAACTCAACATGACAAATGACCTAGTGCTGGAGTTGGGCAGAAGAAAACGAGCAGCTTGGAGAACTTTCAAGAGCGTCGAAGAGGTCGTGAAGAAGGTGAAGAACGTCCGCATCCATGCCCACGTATTCGACTCTTCCTTCGCAAATGTTGGTTTCCGGAACCTACAGGGCCTTATAAACGCAGAACGAACACGCAATCTGCGTCGCATAGTGATGAATCCAGAGGATGTGCTTGGATTAGCAAGATCTGCTGAGAGGAAACCTTCGGGGTTTCGATCTTCACCGGATCACAGACACCGCCGCATGGGCCTGTATTCGAAAATTGAGTGGACCGCTACCTAATGCGTTTCGCTGGCACCTGCTTGAAGATACCTGTAGGCGACTGCTTTTTGCGGGGTGTCGCCTACATAGCATGTTGGTGTAACACATTTTTTTGATACTTCAAGCACGAAAGTTATGACAATATTCTCGGGGGGGGGGGGGGAAGAAGGGAGGGCTTGGAGGAGTCGTGTCTTTTTGAAGGGTACCCTACTGATATTATGCTGCTGTGTGTTCCGTCGAAGTAGTTCTCGGTACAGCTCTGAATGGAGTAAATTTAGCTGGTTCTTTTCGGCATAAAATGCTTACGATAGTTTGAGAGAAGAAGCGTAGATAGCAGAACTGAAGCCTTCGTTAAGAAAGTGGTCCTGATCCGTTCGTCAATAGCTAGCCGTTCAACTGTAAAGTTCTTTTATGGGCCAGTGTGTCTGATCTGAAATGTCTGTTTTAGGACAGGTCAAGTGGCGAAGTCGAAGAAGTGTTCCTTCAACAGATTCAGCTGGTCGTTACAAACATGAAATTCCCGCTATGGGTATCCCCTAGTGTGTGTGCATCATTTCGTGTAGGTTAGTTGAATATTACATGTTTAAGCGAATTTTTATAGTTACTCTTGTAAATAATCACTACTATACTACTGAGGGGAGGTAAGTGGACGCGTATAGCGCAGTCGAAGGAGGTGCCTGCTGTCGCGTGCGCCCGATACCAAGTCCCTTGTTAGGATTTTCCGCCTGGGCCAATCAAGCCTTCCATCCCTTCGGGGTCGGTGACTTGGTACCAGACATGTCTGGGAACGATAAAGCGCGCTGACTTGTTCATCGGCTGGCCACCGCATTGTATGGCCAAATACGCATTCGAATCACCTCCACGACGTCCCGTAGAAATAGAATGCTTGACGCATCCCAAGAAGGATTGAGTAACGCCGTTCTTTATCATTTATCCCCACTCTTGTAAATAGTTATTAAGTCGCTCCAACCTTTGTGAATAGAATTATGCCAGAATGAGGGTAGCGCTTAGTTGGTGTGAAAACCATAGCTCCATAGCTATCGATGTGCTACGCGATGCATCAATGTTATTGACTTTCACGCCGCCTCGCCACGCTGTGATGTATAGGGATAGATTAGAAAATGCAAACTGAGACTAATGGACAACATGAGCTAAAAGACTACATAAAATGATAAGGGTAGGCATTAGTCAACCCTTTGCTGGATGCACCATGTGTTCTACTTCTTCAGTTCATTTTGGATACTATTTGGATACGTGTTTTGATCTATGCAGTGATTTACGGTGGTCAGCTAGTGGATAGGTAGGCATTTCATACTTCGCAATGTAACGTTTGGTTGGCTATGGTGGGACCCGAACCAAGAACCTAGATTCGGGGTGCACGCAACAACCAGTACCTCCTCCGACTGTGCTACCACGCGCCCGGTAGAATGTGTACTTCAAAAATGCAAAAATTTATGAGATACGATAACATTGCTGCTGGCAGGTCGATTAGCAATGGTTAGGGCTTGCGTGGAAAAGCGAACCAGTGAAAATGTTGAGAGCTACGGAATGTTAAGATTGCGCCGTGCTTTGCTCCAGAATTTTAAAATCTGGAAGCGATAGGTTACGTGGCGACCACACATGTTTCAATTTTGTAGTGATCTGAACGTTTAGCAGTTTTACCTACAAAATCTACTTTTCGTTTTACTTGTATGATTTACCGATGCTGTATTGGCGGGAGGTCTAGAAGGCTGGAGCAGGACGCGTACTTTTCACACATCGATTCAGGACGCGCGCGAGTGCCAGCGCCTCTCCCGACTTCTCTACCTCTCACCATCATGCGATAGTAGTGTAATAATAGAAGGTGTCGGAATCGTTAGAGCAGAAACAAGGGCAGCTCTGCATGGTCGCTGATTTTCGGTTTGCTTTATTTGTTTCATCTTATCCTGTTTCAGAGAATGTTCTTCCAACGACGTCTGAACCAGTTCTCCTATTGCCATCAACGGAGTTGCACATACTATCCGTTGCTGAGGCATTGAATTCATCGGAAAAAGACGTCTGCGGGAATGTCGTGAAGGTTTGTTCCACTTCGTCGAATTCAGTCGTACTATGAAAGGGAGATCCGTTTTTACAGATAAGTTCAGCTTTCCCAACGGTTTCTGGCAGTGAATCACTCAACTATTTCTGCTGTCCAATGAAATTTCACGAGAGACCGTTCCGTGTATTGCCAAACTCGCTCTGTGAGAGAAGTTTTGCAAACGATTCTTCGCATCCGAATGTTATCTATGTCCTTGGAGAAGGTAGATTCTGATCTTCATGTTTTACTGTCTTTTGTTTCATGCGATTTACTTCAGAAGTAACTACCTACACTGCGTGTGGTATAGTGGCCATGAAGACTCATCCTAATTCGTCCGAAGAAGAATTTCAACTAGTTGTGGCTGTACCACCTGTCAGTATTTCGAGCGGTTTAAATCTCAAGTCGATCTCAGGCGTTTTGAAGGTAGTCTTAATTTTCTACGTTCCCATATTTTACTCAAACCGGTGCGGCGCTTTTGTTGGAAACGGTTTCATCGAATTCTATCGAACTCTGTAAGGTGAATATAGTCCTAACAAGTTGCCAACATATCCTGGTGGGACGTTGCGCGAAGTATTTGAGACCATTTTATCTATTCCTTTTTCGCTTTTGATGCCACACGTGATTCCTCTTATTTTAAGTAGATACAGTGCAGGGCTGTGGGGAAACCGCAGTCTTAGGGAGTACATCGAGATTTTTAATTCGGTCGCTGGAGTGGCGTTATTGACGTTATAAAATGTGCCGATATTGATCGGGCGCCGCAGAAGATCGATATCGGTAGTCTTAATAACATTGCGTCCTCCAACGACTTAAGTATAAATTCGCCTAAAACTCTCTCAAAATTTTCCAAGATTGTCGCTAGAATTTTGACGAATCCTCTATCAGCTACTCCCTCTCCGATTAGTTGCCTCGTAGATCGCAGGACCAAATTAGACGCAAAACAGTGAACTCTGAGGTGCTACGATGATTTTGTTAACGAGTTCTGGGTTCAAATGTGAAACTTTATGGGTGGAAATACAATTGTGGTTGGGGAGCTCCAATACGAGCGGGATACATGTAGTTATCTGTTTCAGTCATATAACAAGCCATGTCACTGCATCTTTCCAAGTAAGGATCACTTAGCCTATTCTACAATCTGGCTTACATCATTGGAGCGACAATTTGTCAAAACACTGACATCAGTCGACGTCTCGTTTTCCAAAGAGGTTCGTTCGATGTTCGCTTCAATTTTTTTTCATCTCTTCAATTTCATATTAAAGCAATGAACCAAAAAACCTTTTCTGGCGCGAAAACACTTTTCGGACCTTATTCTTGAGGAAGATTTTCATTTAACGTTTGTGTAGGGAGGGCTGTTGTTTGGGCTGTTGACCTTGAATTCAATATCCGTTCTGTAAATTGGTTAGCCTATTAAGAATGTGAGAGGTTTGTAAGTTACAAGGATTCTTTTCCATGCAAAGATCGCTTAAGGTATACCTCAGATTCCTCCACCAACATATCTCTGATTGACTTTTGTGCTTACAAAAACCGCACAGGATATGGAATGGATTTTCCACAACTCCAGGAAGGATGATGTTCATGAAGCGCTGCGAGATATTGTGTCGGTTCATCCGATACTAATCCCACTCGATGGTCTTCTTCTAACTGCTTCCATAAGAGGTATGACATATTTCTTATATTTCTTCTATTAAACCATTGCTTGAACTTGAAGATTGTTGCCGATGACGTAAAAAATCAGATTTCCGCAGATATTTTATCGGAACAACAGACAAGGTTTTCAACTAAAGATTTGATCATAGTTCATGAAGGTAACGAATGAATCGCCTCTTACGAGGCTTTTTGATAACGCTATTGGTAGATTATCGAAATAAACTGGATTGTTCGAGAGCCGGGAGATTTTTTTTTACAAAAACACTCGCGCTGAATTTGGTTTCAGTTTTCAAACCCCACTATTATGTAGTTCTCGCGAACGGATTAAGACACCTTTAAATGCATCATCACAGTCTTTAGCTTATATTTTGTCTTACTTTACTAGTGTTTTTGGATAGTCGCTTGGTTAAGGACGTCAGGTAATGGTTCATGTATCACCATCCAGTGGCGAGAAAGTTTCTGAAGGACCTCGTCAAGCGAAGTCCTCTTGTTTTATCGTCAATGCAGCCTGCGCCTTCAAGTTAAAGGTATCTTTGATTTAATGCATAAGTCATCTTCTTTCCCGTACGAAGCTTACAGTCTGAACCGTCAGCATCGCTTCCTTCGAGCAATCCGTCTTCAGAACCTGAGAACTACGGTTTCGTCCAGCATGATCCCTTTATTGATTTTGAGTAGGGATTTCTGCTTCATTTTTTGTATATATTTTTGGTATTATTCGATGTATACTAATTTGCGTTCCAGGAGCCAGCATGCTTTAGTGAATGAACTCGTTAGTTGGGCAAGTTACTCGTGGTCGCACAAAGGATTTGGCCATGCACTCCTGCTGGGACCAGAGGGAAGTGGGAAGACGTCTGTCGCTGCCCTGCTGTCCCACAAACTGGCAAAGTCTCAGTGCTGTCTTTCTGTACGTATTGACTGCAGCTCTTGGAAAGGTGAGCCACTGTTTACCAGCTGTTTCTAAGGAGTATGAGGAGGGAATGGGGCAGCGTTCTACAAGCGAGTGGTCGCGTTGCGGTGTGGTTTGCTGCGGGGTGCGATTAATGCGCTAAGCGCTGCTTAGATATCTATCTCGACGTGTCACGACGTAACGATAAGCTCACATATCGATTCATCACCTTACCGATTTGATACGGAAACTTATCAACTACGTCGCATCGCATCGCGTCGTGATGGGATTGGAAGAAGCACATAGAGAGGTCAAGATTAACTGAAGCCTGCATGACCTTCTTGACTTTGAGTGAGAGTATAAATTTCGTAGTTATCGCTGACAATTTTTCTATTGATTCGAGCCCTGGTAGTCTCACAGAGGCAGCCAGCAAGTTTGCACGCTCTCCCTACCGCGATGCTGGCGGCTTTTATGCCGGTAACAGAGTTTTGCGGCGTGTCGCCATGCCGCGAGCCCCGATGAATCTGCCGGCTTTTGACGCGGCGAAATGCCGCAAGGGATTACTGTATGCAACGCTTCGTGCTATGGCGCTGTTTAGAGGGACCGCTTCGTAAGGTGCAATGTCATCATCGTGTCCGCTTTTCGTTAGCGACAAGAAAGCGCCCTAAAAATTTCATAGAATTGAAAAAAATAGAATTTCCTACTCCTCGCCGCAGCCAAGACAGTTTGAAGTGGACCTCGCCCCTCAAGCCCCTCAGCGGTGCTCAAACTTCAAACGATCCCTTACTGCCGACCGGATCGCGCCCGCACGCTCGAGAAGTGAAAATCGTCGTTTCTATTAGATGTTGTACTGTACGTTTTTAGGAAAGCAGTCTGAGCAGATTGAGAAGAGCGTCGATGCGGAGATTACGTCGCTTTCAACACGAGTACCGAGTTTGCTGATACTTGACGACTTTGACTTTCTGAGTGTGTTCAACGAGGAGGAACAAAGGCAACTGGCCGTTGAGCGCGTGTTTGAGAGTGAGTGTACGGTGAATATATTAACTTTCATGGGAGGGCATTTGTTTGAAGGCGAATGATTTAATAGCGAAAAGATCACCTGACGGATATAGAGGATCCACCACAACGTAACAGTGTTGTAATAGGTTCTAAGGTGATCTGCATTTCATTTGTGGATGAAAATTAGGTAGCATCTATTTCCGACAAAAAATTCTATATAGTTGAGTCTGTCCATAGCTAAAGATAAGGTAAATATTATTTAGCGTATGGCAGCAGGCTGTTTCTGGGTTGTCTATAACGAGCAGCTTTTGCAGCTTGACAAGTCTTTGGTTTTGGTCTAATTACCCCAGTTTGAGGTAACTAAGCAGCTACACAAACATGTTCAATACTGCTCTTGCTGTATCCCGGAAGAAATGAGAGCAACAAGTACAATCGCCTCTTCTGGCACCATGTTTGCTAGGGTGTGTGGCAGCGCAATGGGAGGAGGCGCTGGCAGCGGGTGCACCCAATTCTAGGTTCCTGGTTCGGGTTTGCCACCCAGGGCAATCAAGCTTTCCATTCGGGGTCGGTGATTTGGTACCAGACTTGTTTGGGCATGGTAAAACCCTGACTTCTTTATCAGCTGGCCGCCGTAGTTCAGATTATGGGCCAAATACATATTCAAACTGCGTCCACGACATCCCGTAGAAGTAGAATACGCGGTCCATTTTAAGAGGGATTTATTATCGCCGTCGTTTATCTATAGGGTGTTTTGGAAACTTCGCGACAATCTTGATCACCAATTTGGATGTTGAAATTGCGCCACTTCTATGAGTTATCCAAATGTACGACTAAAGAGAGGCTACGAGGCGAATGCATATCAGGTGCTTAACTTTAGAACTTTAGAATATAACAAATAACCTCTTCGGTGATATAAGGTGAACCGTTTATGATGCTGCTGTGGGATGGGGACCATGCCCGCTTTTATTTCCAAACGTTACAATAGAATTTTACGTTCTTGGGCGGTGGTTGCTTTCTTTCCCTCGTCTCTGGCACACCCACACCGGCTTATTTTTCTGGACAGTTTAGTGGTCATCTAGCAAAGCCAGAGCTTGAGCTGACTTCATCTTACACATGTAGATACATGATTTTTTATCGGTTTTAGTGCTACGACGTGTGCTGTTTGCGACCACCGTTCCTGTGTTGGTGATTGCAAAACATCTGAAGTCTCTCCATAAGTCCATTGTGAATCCAGGTGGACGCCGAATCTTCTCGTTGACGAAGACTATTCCTCCACTCACTCAGGTGGGAAAATCTTTTTTAAACTAGTCTTTATTTTGTGGTTTAGAATCTAACTGGTGTGCATATCAAGACCTTATTTGACGTTTTACCCAATCTATGGTCGCGCTCGTCTTAACATTCTAAACGCATTCTCCCTAATGAAGGCTGTGCTGTTTTGATGAAAGAACAACTATTCCATGGTTTAATCCTTGTAGTGATAATCGGTGTTTCCTTAAATGGTACGGCCCAGATGTCTCGCTTTCTCTGATTCCAAAGACTATTTTACCAGGCTGTCCAATAATTCCTGTCCGAAAATTTTCAAAATTCTATAATTTTCCTTAGAAGTGTTATAATATCAGGCAAGTGTAAAAACCTTCTAGAAGGTTCTCCAGAGTTCCACGCTAGGGGTATATAAGGCGCAGTCGCCGTGTCTAGCTACCAGTACAAGCTAAAATGGACCAAGGTCGAATTCGTACGTTCGTGTACTACTAGTGGCTGCTGGGCAACGACACGGGCACGGCGGTCGCCAACATCTGCAGAGCGTGCAAGGAGGATGCAGTGTCCCAACGCACAGTCAGGCGCTGGTTCAATCGTTTCGAGAGCGGCGACACGAGTCTCGAGGACAGGGAGCACAGCGGGAGGCCTTCTACGGTGGATGATAACGAAGTCCGTCGCTGTATCAAGGAGAAGCCGGAAGCCACCACCCGTGAACTGGCGACGACGCTCGGCTGCAGCAAGTCCACCATCCACAATCCGAGAAAAGCGTCTCCGACGGGCCTCGGTCCACCTGCTGCATGACAACGCGCGCCCCCACGTGGCGAAGGAGACCCAGCAGAAGTTGGCGACGCTCGGCTGGGAGACGGTTGCCCATCCGCCGTATTCCCCGGACCTCGCCCCCTCCGACTACCACTTGTTCAGCCCGCTGAAGCACCATTTGGCCGGAAGAAAATTCACCAACTACGACAACCTCAAATCCGACATCGCGGACTTCTTCGAGTCGCAGCCCCCGGAGTTCTGTGCGAAGGGCATCGGCGACCTGCCCAATCGATTGTGGATAACTGTGGTTATTATATTGTTGATTAGACTTGTTTTTCAATAAAGTTGAAAAAATTAAAATGGTGAAATTTTCGGACAAGAATTATTGGACAGCCTGGTAGTTAAGCTATGAAGAAAAGAAAACCGGCGGAATTTGTAAACACGTGACCCTACCAGCAAAAAAAACAGCGAAAGCATAAAAATTATGATAGGAAACAGCATAAAAAGGAGCTAGCGAGCGGTCACACCAAGCAGAACTTCTTAACAGCTTGCGCGCTCCGCGGCTATTTACGTAAAACCTTGCGATTCAATGTCCAGTCTAAATCACTTTCTCATTTGTATGCTCCATGATTTCTTCCTTTTATAGGAGTAATAAGTGATCCAACATCTCAATTTAGATCTATATATTCATTTCAATTTTCGTACTGTTCCCGTGGCATCACTTTGGCTGGTTAAGGATATTCCACCGCTTCCTTAAAATTGTCGTTCTTTCGTCGTGTTCATACCGATGCGCAAAGCGTTTCGATAAGCTTCAGAGTGCTGTTTTTTTTTCAAACAATCTGTATCATATTGCGATCTTTCCAGTATGACTAGCATACACAATTCGTTGAGATGGTCATCAATGATGTGTAGCTGGGGACACTGTGCCGTCTGAGTGAATTCGTTCTGAGCTTCCATCCGTATGCGTGATATAGACGTAGTGCTCCACAGTTCTCCGAGAAAACCACGAATGTCTATTGCAGAATACAATATGGTACCTGAAAAGGACGAGAATAAATTTCGGCATCCACTTCTTTCGCCGGTGACTGTAGAGTAGTTCATAAAATTTCACGTTCGCATTGGATCAAATATCAGACAAGTGCTGCGAGCGCCTTCATAGAGTCCTACGGTCCTGAGCTTTTTCGTCACGAACTATTTCTTTAAAATGTTTGCCTGCATCCCCTACCTTGTGTCTATGCACTGTTAGTATTTAAAAAGTCGGCGATTTCCCATTAGCTTCGGTTTTGTTGTTCGAAATTGCTCTTAGAAGTTTTTCGGTAATACTTATTCCTCTCATTGTTCCTAAGTTTGCGCTCAGATGTATCGACCTTTCATTAGGTTTACTGATACTGAATCCCTTCACGACATCGCGAAGAAGTCCCGAATACTACTACTGGGTTGCCAGCATGAAGGGTTTTGTGGAAAAGTTCGCTTTATGCTTTACTGACAGACAGCTCTGACGTGTAGTTAGTGTGCTACTGTTTGAATCTGCTCTCTGAATTCATTACCTTCCATTGCGGTGACAATCGATGAAGTCTTTCTCGTGTACGAGCTTCGCACTTAACTTCAACCATGGGTAAACCATTTCCATAGAGTCGATGTCCAAATGATGCTCGTTTTTAGCTTCGTGCTTCGGCTGAAATTGAGTGGAATATTCACACAACATTACTGGCACTGATTCGATACTTTTTATTTCCTACAACTTCGGTTATTTATTTATTTGTTTTTCGTCAGCACACTATTATCGGTTCTACGTACTGGAAAAGGTGAAAATACGCATTTAAGAAAAACTTTAGCGTCTGAAGATTGAGACCCATAACAAGTTTTCGACCTTTCAAGCATATCTGGAACCACTCACAGCATAAGTAGAAATAGAGAGGAGCAGCTCAAACTTCAACTTTCTTGAGTTCCTACTTCGACTCCTTTTATGGACTGAATCCAAGATGCAGAGAAGGCTTTTTGGAGAAAAATAAAAAATGTGACGGTAAAATATTTTTTAATAAATGTCAAGGCGTTTATGTAGAACGATGGAGCACAGCTGTGGCGAAGGCGATTCTGTTACTCCCAGTGGTAAGCGTGAAAGACGGGTTAAGACGGCGGTGTTAGATAGCAATAATTTGTGTAACTACATAGAAGTGTCGCATTGCAAAGGACCTTCTCACTGTCCGGAACGGAAACGGCAGAGTTAGTGGTGTAAAATGTTCGTATCGATCAATGCCGAGCGATACAGCAGCAAAAAATTGATATGTATGTCTTGCACATGCGACCAACTGCTCCTGTTGCTCTTGCAGCAGATTGTAAACGGTCCATAACGTTACGAGGGAGGCAAATTAAAAGCTTTTTCTTCATGCTGAACTACCGAGGAAAAGTCGGCCACCAGTGGGCGAAAATCCTGTGATCTATGGGTGACTTCCACAAGGGGAATGGTGTAGTTTGTTGCCCTTCACCGGGACTTCACCCGTATTTGATTGCTAAGGGGCCCAGAATCACCCTAGAGAATTATGCTCCATAATTCTAGATAAGCGTCAAAATCAGTTGGTAACGTGCTTAGTGCTATTTTGATAAAGCCGTAGAGTGCCGTGTCACTTCTACACATTTGGTGACTATATTTTCGATCAATCATTTACCATAAAAATCGCTGTTTGTTTCGCGTCATATCTGAAGTTAAAGGGCGTAAAACATCAACACTGAGTTTGCCCATGTTATATGAATAGTAATAATATTCTCTTTGGTTATAACTTCTGAAGCGAACCTCGTAGAAGATGCCGAAGAAGACATCGCCATCAGTTCGGAAGTACCAGCTTAACGTTTTAGGTTCCAGTATATCTAGAGAAATATGGCGAGTTTTCTTTGCAGGAATGTGAAAGTGTTCTAGATGATGGAGGAGATCAGGATTCTCGGGTATCCAGTACTCTGACTGGGGTATTTTTTCAGCGCCAGTGCAGTGTATATTCTGGAAAGAAGACATTTATCTGATAAACACATCAAAGAAACTTCGACACTAGTCGTTGATGTGGCCTACATGAGGAGACGAGGACGTGGCACCGAATCACAACCAATCAGGGCATGGCCGTACACGTCCCCTTTGAGTGAAATACTCACTCGACACGGGCCGGTTACTCTAGCGCGTTCCCGCCCCCTCATGTAGGCCACATTAACGACTAGTACCAGAAAATTTTTACCGTACCTCATTGTTTCCTCCAAGGGTAGTTGGTATATGGTCTGCATCAATCTCTTCAGTCAATGCTTTCAAAAAGCTGCTGTCATGTAATCGGAATTTGTCGGAGAATCCTGCCGGCATCATCGTTTTGGCTATTTTATAAGGCACATGTATCCATTTGGCTATATTGACTATATCGATCGGATTAACCTGAAATAGACGATTTGTTTATACGCAGTGCTTGACGATTCTAGTCCTATTGTAAAACTTACCAATTCTGGGTAATTCTCGTAGTGAAACAATTGTGAATAATAAGCTAAAGTTCCGCTACTGACGAAGACCATTGTGAACGGATTGATTTCGTAGCCTGTCATGTCTACGATATGTCTTATTCCACTTAGCCGTCCAGTTTTCTCTTCCTAAAACAAAATGTACGAATTCACTCTTTAATGTGAGCTCAGTCGGAGGAGACGCCAGCAGTCGTGTACTCTTCGAGTTGATGTTCTTGGTTCGGATCTCGCCTTGGAAATCCCATCCTTCCCGTTCCTCTGGGGTGAGTGCAGGGATACGAAACCTTTCGGAGCGATAAGCCTTTGGACCAACTTTAATCTGACCACCTGTAGGTCATTCTGTATAGGCTAACCAATCATTTAAAATCCTTCCTTCCCTTCGTCGTTGCGTTGAAGTGGAATGTGTGGCGCATCCCACAGAGGGAGGGATTGATTAACTCCTATCTTTATTTTTTGTTCTTAAAGAATAATTCGCACGCAGAAGTTGAAAAATCTACTTGTTCATTCCTGGAAACTATCCGCTTCTTTAAAGCCAAATTTTGTTAAAATATTTCGAGGATGCAAAATTTTGACATCCAGTGATGGACAGAACGTCGAAAAAATTGTTTACTCTAGGAGATAGGCCTGCCAAAGAAGCTTTGGCTCCGATATTTATAGTCGAATTACATATGTCATATTTATATCGAATCACATTTTGTTTTGTATAGTATTATATTTTAGGAGAAGTATATTGAAACAGAGCAAAATACAATTTAGTTGTATTGCAAAAAAAGTCAAAAGAATAAGAATTGTGACTATCTATTCTATCTTTGGGGTGCGCCGTGCGTTCTACTTCTAAAGCAGTCTAATCGCATTTCATGGGCTACCCTCAGGTAGGTGGGTCATTGTATTGCTCTTTAGAGATACATCTGATACGAGCTCTCCGCTCTTGGAGTGGCGGAAGGCTTGGTACGAGACGAACCTAAAATCGATTCGGATTTCTCACAAGGACCTCCTCCCAAGACACTGAACGCGGTAGCAAGTTTGGCACAATGCGCGTTAGGGGAGGCAGCATGTGAACTTATAAAATGACAAGCTAGCGCCAGCTTCTAAAAAAAATTAAAATATCCTAACATGGAGAACTAGAAAAATATTATGAAGAAAAAGCCATAAAACTAAAAAAAGCCAAGAAAATCCTAAAACAAAATCCTGCCGCAAACCGAACTTTGCCACGTGTCACGGACGTGTGCGTGACGCGATGCCACGTGCCGCACGTCAGTGAAACGTGGCATTGTGTTGTTTAACACATATTAATGTGTAACGTGTAACCTATAAATGCAGAAATTTGTAGTTTTCTTTCCTTTATATTATTTTTGTCGTTTATGCTGTTCCGCGGTGAAATCCCAGCTGGGAGCATTACTAGAGGAAGGACTCCACGACGTTGCAAGTCTTAATAGAAGCGAGTTGTTTAGGTAAATCCTGAAACAGCTTGCCTTTCCTTGCCTAGTTCTGCGTACAGAACAAAGTAGCATGGCTGAGCTGATCCCTCCACTTAGGATTTGCACATGACCTTTGTTTGACGGTGACTCACTGCTACATACGTTTTTATTCTCCAATTTTGCACCTCGTTTCTGTCATTAACGAGGTTAGTTTTCCTGGCACACTCAAATTTATTTATTTATTATTTTGTTCTATTTCACTTAAATATAGACGTTACCTATTACTGCTTTTTCAATTATTTTGGTACGATGCCTTGTTTTGATCGTTTTTATTATTAGCGTGTTGTGCACGTCCGTTTGACGTAAATAAATAAATAAATAAATAAATAAATAATTTTGTTGCTTGCGCTTATATTTACATGGGATGTGCTCAAGTTTTCCGTCCACCTGTAATAAGCTACATGCTGCCCCCCCCCCCCTAACAAAGTTCTTCTAAATGACAAAAAGGACGGCGTTATTCAATTCTTTTTGGGATACGCCACGCATTCTACTTCTACGGGATCTCGTAGATGCGATTTGAATGCGTATTTGACTGTACTTGCCGTGACCATCGGATGGGCAATTCACCATTGTATCCTTTCTAGACAAGCCTGGTACCAATTCACGGACCCCGGAGGAATAGAAGACTCGGTTGACCTGTACATAGATGACCCGAACAAAGAACCTCAGTTTGGGCTATACTCGAAGCCGGTACCTCTACACGTCAAAGATAGTGTGTACTTTTTAAACATCACTTACGTGGGCCATAACCTTGCGTAGCATGTATTCAAATTGCCAGAACTGATATTTGCACGCTTGGGAACTTTGCAGTGCATGTGCTATGCTCTGAAAATGTACAAAAAAAAAATCAAAAATCATCATAAACTCAAGGAAAAAGCCTTCGCTATAAACTCACCTCCACAGTAATGGTAGCGTATTCGATGTACCAAAGGAGTCGATTGTGGGTGTCGTGCATAGGCAGGACGTCTCCTCTGGGCATCAGTTTCTTCGCAAACATCGGATTCTCATCGAAACCTCGTACGGGTTGTGTATCCTGTAAATCTCTGAAATATTAGCAATAATATATCTTCATCTTATCCTACTACTACTGAATTAGGTGCTGTCGTTTCTGTATTTTTGAACTCTGCCCTGATTGCTATTGAAAACACTATTCTTCGTCTCTCACGTTTTAGTGAAGTGATTAAACCAAAACGTTAACAACCGCGCAATTTTCGCGTTTCTCGCGCGTAGGATCAATCGATTTTTTACAACGTCGAGAGCTATTTGATAACTGAAGCCACTACTTGTTGTGAAGCTCAATCATCATATATCATATCATATACTATATATAATAATCCGCTAAGCGATGAGTCACACTATCGATCGACGATGAGTCATAAAATAGGGGAAATTACGAAGCACAAATTAAGGCCAGAAAATAGCGGAAAATATCCAAACGCCTTCTACGCGCCTGGCGACTCAGTAGACGAGCAGAACACGTCGCCAAACGTGCCTGACGACTCAGTAGACGAGCTGAACACGTCGGCGACCGTGCATGGCGAGCCGTAGACGTACCGAACACGTCAACGACCGTGCATGGCGAGCCGTAGACGTGCCGAACACGTCGCCAACTTCAGCCCTCGGGGTAATCAAGGTTACTGAACATGATTATGAAGTTCGTTTTTGAAGTGTAGATCACCATCGATCGATATCGATCAAATTATCGATCTTTTATGGATGCCGTTAAAATGGTCCGACAGCCCTGGGGTAATCGCGGTCGCTGAACACGAATCTGAATTTCGTTTTTAAACTACCGATCGCCATCAATCGACATTGTTCAAATTACGGTGCGGGAAAATAACGGAGAATGCCTAGACGTCTTCTACGTCCCAGGGGATTCATAAAATGTGCGCAATACGTTGCACGACGTGCCTAGGACTCAGAAGACGTGCCAAAGACGTCGCTCAACGTGTTTGAGGATTCATGTGGACGTGGCGAAGACGTCGTCCAATGTGCCTGGGGATTCAATAGGCGTGCGGAAGACGTCGTTCGCTAAGGGGGGATCATTGTGGGGGACCAGTACCAGTAATAGGGGAGGACCAGTAGTGAGGAACCAATAGATCGCCCTATCATACTATACACTGTACGTACTGCGAACCTTTTGTGCTCCTATGTAGGGAAAAAAGCTGTACATGTAGAGCAGCTAGCTTGATGTGATTGTCCTTAGCTTAATGGTACTGCAACGTCGCGCGAAGCGCGCAAGTGCGAGGCACACCGATAGGCGTGATGGAGCATTTGTAAATCAATAAATAGCCGGAAATGACTTTCCGTGGATCATGCTTTTTACAACAATATCTAAAGATACATACACAAAAAAATCCTTTCAAAGATTTGACAGAAAAATAAATTACAAGGCTGTGACACGACATTATGTCACATGTTGCGCCCGACAGGGTGTGGTCCGACCTCGTGTCACACTGTCGTTAACGTTTCAAATGCTTAACTAGGATGTCACATGGCTATTGTGCGTCAATCGTGGCTTGGTGTCTTGCTAGCTAAAACAGATCGAGAACAAAACCTCTAAAGGTAGAAATGATTTAGGACGGCTTGATCAATTGCCATGCGTGATGCGCTTTACCATATTTGAAAAAAAACGGTGTGGAGATGAAAAATCACTATTTTTGACTAGTATGACATGTAGAATCCGACAAAAACAATGGAAATATTGAAAACTCAACAAAAAAATGCAAAAAATGACGCGCGAAAAGGTGACAGTATTTCTACCCTGTAGGACTGAAACCCCTTTTTATTGCCTTTTATGTGAGCTGTGTCTGCTGCGAGACCCGTGCACCATGGATGAGCTGAAATTTCGAAAAATTTCCCAGAAAACAGAAAAGCCAAAAACCCCAGAAAGCAGAAAACAGGGAATTTCATAGTTATCGCTTTAGCTATCTATTGTACTTAAATATGCATTTTTACCAATGACCCTCGTTTTTATACCATTAACGTCAAACTGGACACTTATCGGCGTAGGCTTGAAAGTTTTGAAATGAAACTGAACACCTCCCAAAAAGGTGAAGTGGTGGGTGATTAATACAGACTTTTTTGAAAATTGACAATTCACCTACGAAAGAGTTTATTATGTTTCAAACCATGTTTGCCTTCCTGAGAAAGGTGAATTGCGAGTTTTCCGAGAAAGACAAAGATTTCGACCTTCTTAATGGGACTCCGCTTTAATGGGAAACGCCACCGTTTCGCTTTGGAAGATGAGCGGTTTAATTTCGAAATTTACTTCGTTTCAAAATTTTCATTTTGAAGTTTCTATAGATAGATATGTGTTGTTAAGAGGGAGCCTCTTCAGAAGATCAAGTAGTGGTAGTACTTATTCCGGCCACATAGCTAGAGATTCAACAAAACCCATTTATAAATGACGTGAAATCTGCTACGAGGGAACTGTGTGATAGTAGCATATAGACCATCAATCAAAGGAATCGGTGGTGTGCATGGCGCGACCAATCAAACGAATCGGACGAGTGCATGGCGTGATTTCTAATAAAAGCAAACAGCTTTTTTCCGAATCTGGAATAGCCTAAGAATATTTTTTTTTGCTGTAGAAGCTCTTCTATTTTCTGGCTAATTTCGGGCATTTTCCTAAAAAAATGCCCAAAATTACCAGGAAATCAGAAAACAGAAATTCCGCCCACCCCTGCTATGTTCGACACAACCGGTATCTGACTACACAGTAGTCGAGAGGCCATAATTGTCGAAGGAGGAGTGTAGTTCGGGAAAAAAGAGCAACGGTGGTCGAAATGGTCGTCGCGAAACTCACTAAGTCGAGTGCTTTGCGAAGACGGAGGTGGTTGTTCAGCGACTTGGCTGCGGCTTCGACGATGTCCTTCTCTTTTTTGTGAAGTCGTTCGGCGGACAACACAAATCGGAATATGTTGAAGTCGGTGTTGAACTAAACAATTCACCACTCTCTGATGCTGACTTGGTTGAAACGATGTTCACTGCATCTTCAAGGGAGGGTTTAGTAGAAGAATGTACCATGGCACTTATTGGTTGTGTGATTTTCGAGCGCACTTCGTTCACGTATCGTTGCGACTCATCACTAAGGGGTTCTCCAAATGTGGTCGAGAATCGCCGTGTCATCTCGCGTCTCGTAGCGTCCACGAATACACGACGAATACTGAAAATAAGCTCGATGACGGTGATTCTGCTTGACACGATTCACACGGCGAAGAGCCGCACCACGTAGCCGGGCAAAAATTGGGTTAGTACGTCAGTCTTAGTGGCGTGGGCGCATGATGACCTGGATTCTCTGTCCGCCCCATTCATTCGCCTCGTATGAAATGGACAGGTCTCGGTCGTCGTTCAGATCGCCCAAGCGCATTCGGACGTTTCAGCGGCTAACAGCGATGAAAGCACGACCGGTTTCGGCTTTTTTCAAGCGCTCAGTCATTAATGTGAGGATGTCTCTTTGTGAAACGACGACCGGAGGTGGCTAACATTCGCTGGCTGCCCAAGGCTGTGGAAATCTTGTATTTAAATGTAGCGGATATTCAACGAGAATCTGACGAGAAAAAGAGCGTAAACAATTGTGAATTCAGATCGACCGGCAACATCTGCTGAATGGATTCCTCGGACCTGATTACGACTCCACGAACGCGGCCAAGGTCACGGAGAACCTTTCACTGACGGACATGCGACACCTGGCAATGAGAACACGGATAGAGGCGAAGATTCGAGGTAGTGTAGTGTCGCTGATACATGGAATGTCGTGTTCGACGAGAGAAGACGTAAGCCGGCGATCGTAGCACAGCAGGAAAGCTGGATTGTACAAAGAAATTTGGCAGCGAACGCGCGGGTGACGTGGCGATCTGGAGCTGGCACCGCCTCCTAGAGTGCGTAGTGTTCATCTTGTCTTTGATTTTTTCTTCATATTCCTAACAGCCTAGAGCTGAGCAATTTTTTCAATTATTAAATTTTGCAATTAAAAACTGTGCCGCAGTTACAAAAAAAGGAAAAAAAAGTTTAAAAAAGCAAGAAAAAAGTTCAAAAAAATCTTTTCCAAAAAAATGCGCATGTATAGGTTTTACTGGCATCGCCTCCTAGAGTGCTCTTCTTTTGGGAAATGTTTGCAAACGCACCATTTTCACCTTACATTGGACATTTGTCAAATTGAGCAGGTCATTTTTCAATTCAAACGGCTCACTGTTCAAATCGAACTGGATACTTTTCGGTGCTAGTCTAGAGCGGTGGTTCATGCTTTTTCTCTTTCAGATCTGGTAGGTTTAACCTGGTCAAGGCCTGCTTAGGTGTCTTCTCAAAGCACACGGTGTTCATTTACTTGTTTTTGTATATGAGCTCATTTGTACGTGCTTTGCGTTTCCACTTTAAACGGAAAATTTGGACAAATTCCCCTATTCTCTGGAGGAAAATCGGGGTGGAGTGGAAGTCCCCTTCCCTTCTTGCTTGCGAGTGCTTTTGGAGTCATACATATTTGTTACTTTTTAAACTTAAGCGGTCGATTTTCATGTTAAGTATCGCACTTTTGAAATCATTCTGGTTCACCTTCGTCAAACTAGAACCAAACTGTTCACTTTCAAATCGAATCGAACTTATGGTTATACGCTTTTGCAATCAAACAGGTCTTTCTTCAATTCAAACTGGTTACTTTCAAGGAAGACGGATCACTTCTCACATGAAGCAAATCATTTCGAATCAAACTTCTTTTCGTTTTAATCTGGATAGTTTTCAGGTTAAGCTGGGCACTTTTCAAGCTAACGGTGAGCATTTTTTGAAAAAAAAGGTCAAAACTGAGACGTTATACGAAAGTGAAATTAAAAATGAAATAAAATAAAAATGAATTTTCTTAAAATAAAATATGGAAAAATGGCTTAAAATTTGAAAATTCAGAAAATTCTTATCCTTTTAGCTAAACCAATAATTTTGGGCCTTTTAAAGTGTGAGAAAGCAAACGGTTTCCGGCGATTCTGCATGGGACTCGTCTAGTACATACGTCCATTGTTTCGTTATTTTTGTTACCTTCGTTTCTTTTTTCTCTATATTTTTTACATTATCTATCAATCTACTGGTAACCAGAAACGACCGGAAAAGAAGGACGCTATTCGGTGCTGCGCGACTTCCGATAAGCAGTTTTCCGCATTCAAATACAGGGTGGCCCATAAGTCCTGCAACAAAATTAGGAGACCTTATTGGTTGTCTTTTTCCAATTGCAAAAAAACCGCATACCAACAGTTATGTAGCATATACTTAGTGCTATACTTCTGGAAAGTATCATGGTTGTAGCTGCTCTTATTACAAAGTAATGCGCTCTCACGTAAAACTACCGAAAATTCTTCTCTGGCCCGTGGTGGGGCGCTTCCGTTCCGATGTGACTAAATTTCGGAAGATTGGTTGTTGAACATGCAGTATGATGGTATTGTGTAGGACAGTGCAAAGGCTTCTCAAGAGTGAACATTGGATGAACGGAACTGCACTACAGTAGAAGAACGCTATTAATTTTCTGATCATACAGGATGCAGCAACCAGCTGACACAAATTCAATATTCAGCCGTGTGCGTAATCTATTACTAAGCAATATGTAGTTTCTAGAAAACTGCAAGGAAAGCTCTACAAGTCCACAAGTGAGATGAAGACTCAGCTATGAGGAGAAGAGAGTAGAAGGAAAAATTTATAAGCGCAGTTGGAGGGCGTCGTTCGAAACGGGTATTCAGCCTCTGCCTCATTTGATGAAAAATTTCTCAAAGTTGAGCGATCCCAGAAAGGTCAAAATTATAGTGCGTTTAATGCTACCTTTGCGGGAACCTGATGATATAAATACAACGGCCACGCATGGCAAGTTTTTGTCATACACGATTTTCCAAAATGTCTCCCCGCACTCCATAGGTTTTTGTGTAAAAATAGTGAAAATCAATAAAAATGTTCGTTTGATAGGAACAAGAACTTAACACCATATATTAGAGACTCAATCGCGCTGTTTAAAGGCAAAATGCACACTCTGGTAAAGCGATTCCTGTAACAGCAAAAGAAAAGGACGTGGTAGCGGTTCTCAGTCCATCTGCAAAATATTGCACCTGCAACCATCTTAAAGAAAATGTAATTTATAGAGCAACCATCTTAAAGAAAATATCTTGCTCTATAAAGCCTGGGAAAACTATTGTTCAATATCTTCTTTGGAACGAATAAGAAGTAAAACTCCGTACGAGGTGCTGCGACGCGAGTGCAAAGCAACCCACACGATCTGAAGGCTCTTATCAATCCAGGAGTGGTCCCTTATGAATAATACCGTTCCACCATAATCTACAAACCATGGGCAAACATGGTTTAAAAATGTACCAAATTTAGTGCATTCTTAGCCTTTTTATACGCCTATGTTTTTGTTGCAGGACTTATGGGCCACCCTGTAGACATTTCAAATAAACATCACGACCTGGACTGCGCAAACTATGGCGTGCATCGGTTTTCTAGCTAGGATTTTAAAAAATGTTTGCCCTTTAAAACAGAGTAATCGTTTTTGAGCTTACCTTCACGTGGGTGTTTTGTAGAATTTTTCAAGGCATAGAAAAGCATATTTCACTTCCTTGAGGCAATGCTTCAGATAGTATTCAGTTTGATTTGAACAGTATCCATTTTGGTTCATAAAGTGTTCCGTTTGATGAGACAGGTGTAAAACCAAAGTGAAGTTGTACATCAGCTTGTTATAGGTTTTAAAATGTTCTTCACTTTTTCCTACCTGTTGATGAGACCGTAACCAGTTTTTCCCTAATGGTGTTTCTGTACTGTTAACACGCCCTAAGTGGTTAATGTAGAGAGAACATTCGAAAGCGAAAATAGAAACACAGAAAGGAACCCTTTAAGTACTTTCTTCGGAAGTCTCTATTGGCAGTCTTTTACAAAGAAATAGTCTTCACTCAACGATTTTAGGCCAGTTTGAAAAAGATTGTTGTTATAATCAAGAATTATTCGCAAAAGATCATTCTTGCAAGGTTCAAAGAGGTGGTCATCTCATCGTGATGTCACAGTTGGCTTGACTTACAAAAGTGGAAACATTTATCACTTTGTGTTGCTCTGTTGTTGGGAATTTCTTTGCTCGAAATGAAGGAATAAATATAAAAATAAATAAAAGTAAAATAAAGCAGTCGCTTCTCTCAACAAACTTTTCTCCAACGGTTCCGAAAGGTTCTGTTTCTTCACAAAAAATTTTTCGCAATTGAAGATCACAGCTTTGGGAGCTTTGGGAAGCTGTGAGAGGTAAGGTGTACTACCACATGCAGGAAAGCTAATCTGTCTGTTCGCTCGCGCAAAATTACTGACCGATTGAAGGACCCAGCATCTCTACTTAGGATTAATCCTTGGAGATGAGAATCATGCGAATATGCTAGACGGTGGAGGAGAGAAAGCTTCTGAACAAGTAAATAGTGTCGACTAGCCAATCGCCATCGATCGACTTTTGTCTAGAAGTGGTCGTACAAGTTGTGAGTGAGGCGGACGTGATGCCCAGTGAATATGGTTCACAACGGATAAAAACGATCGATCAGCCGATCAATATATGTATGTTGATCTTATCGATTTCCAGCTTCTGGTTACGGTAGAAAAAAAACAGCAGCAGCGCCCTGCTGACTACTTACCGGGGCTTCTGCCCAGAATTCGATAATAATCCATTGCCATTAATTGGTTAACGTTATCACTAGCTTATTGTAGAGCCATTCAGCACTAACTGCACCAGAAGGTCGAACTCTGAATGCGGATGATAAAATCAGAATTTTAGAATAGGATAGATCATTCGATGCTTATCCCAAATATCAGATTAATTTTTCAAAGCACGCAGTTTGAATAGTGTAATCAAAAAAGCGGTGCAAAAGGTTTTTGTGCTTTTCCCACTCAAATACCAAAAGGTACGGTCGGTATTGTGCTTTTGAGGTGGTTGCGAGTTGGGAAAAATCGACAATATTGATAGAAACTGTTTGCTTCTTATGAACCTCGCCTAGCGGCTGTCGTACTCGCGTGGGCCCCTCCAAATCTGCCCAAGCATCGATAATATCGATCGGTATTGATAAGTATATCAAACGGCCAGCTAATTTACGACTTCTGAGAATGATCGATTACTTGATTCTACTGAAAGCTAGAGTAGCACATTACGCCATTAGCTTTGCACGGACGCATGGATTTACGTATAGTTCTACAAAATAATAGACTAATTAACTTGCATATACCACGACATCCCCAAACCGCGCTTGTTTTCACAAAAAAATTGAATAAATCAGGAAGCATTACCCATCACTGAATATAACTGTGTCGAACGTTTCTGCTCAAATCTATTGAAACTTTACTGCTTTTTATCAAAGAACTGAGGAGCTACTGCAGAAAGAGTGCGGGAAGGAAAATTGCATCAGTTGCGAAAATTTTCGTGAACTTTTGATCGTCTGAAAAGATACAACGACGCAAGGCGGTATGTGTTGTCGTAGGGGGCAAAGAGAGAGGCTGAGTGTGTCTACGAGAGAGTAAGGGTAGCTCTGATCGGACCCAATTACGATAAGATCGCTGGTGCTCTCACCCTAGTGACGAAATGTTGAGTGTTCTTCTTCGCCTACAGGTTCTGTAAGTACCACGAGGGCAGCAAATCTCTTGATTACTGGGGAAAAGGAGCTGTACGACGCTGCTTGGGGCGGTTTGGAGTCACTTGACGTCTTCGAATGCGAAGACTAGTAGTGATCCAAGCACGAACGTCCGCTGCCAATGGTCATTGTACAGCATTAAGCAATCAGAAGGATAAAGATTGGCATTAGTTAGTCCTTATTTTGTATACGCCACGCATTCTGCTTGCTTGGGATCTCGTAGGGGCAACTTGTATGCTACATATGTGGCCTGTAGGCGCGTGTAGCGCAATCGGAGGAGGTGGCGGCTGGCGCGTGCACGCGATACCAGGTTCTTAGTTCGGATTTCCGCGCTCAAGCCAACCAAGCCAAGCATACATCAGGGGTGAGTAAATTGGTAGCAGAGTGTCTTGGAAGGACTTGTTCGTCGGCTAGCCATTGCAAGTCATCGTATAATCAAATACGCGTTCAAATCGCGTCTACGACACCCCGTAGAAGTAGAATTCGTAGCGTATCACAAAATCGACTGAGTAACACCGTCCTTTGTCCATTTGTGGCCTGTACCACGACTTGCGGTGGTATTAGATCGAACTTTAGGAGAGTCGATAGGAAGAAGTCACTAGCAATAAAAGCTGCACGTGCTTTGTAGGCCCGATGAAGCCGCAATCACAGCAAAACCCGGCCAGTAATAGTTGAAAGGGTCTATGTCGTTCAGAGCATTCAAAAAGTAGAACCAAAAAGTAGAAGTCAAAAGGCATGACAAATACAACAATAGTGCCACCCAGTGAACAATTTTGAGGAAGGCAAAATGGTTTACACTATAGTACATATGAACTGAGTTAAGTAGCGTTTAGTGTGTACACGACGCGCGAACGATGTGATGATAGGCCCCATATCGATCGCGGGCGCGATGAATCGATGTGCTAGCTTATCATCAATCGCGTCGCGCGTTGCGTGCACACTAAACCCTCCCTTATCGTTTCTGATAGCGCATGCGGTATTACAGGGGTCATTTTTGAGAAAACAAAATCTAAAAAGAGCTGATCGACATAACTTGTATGAGTTCAAAAGTTTTCATAATTTTGGGCATACTATCTAATACACATTGAATATATAATAAAAGACACCCTTTAAAGAACTTCTCTGAAAAAAAATTAATGAACTGTCATTGATGTTTTTTGCACATTCAAAAAAATATTATAGCACCTCCTTGTTCACTGTTAAGTCACAGGGGAAGTGCTGTTATAGTAACAAGGCTCATCTGGAGATAGTTGGCGAAACGAACTTGAAGCAATACACAAATTTATTTATTTATTTACTGGTTGATTTATTATTTCATTTATACTTCAAATACATGGTTACACTACACGCAGGTAAACTACAATAAAGGCAATCGAAACAAATCATGCCATAAAAAACGAATGACACATGAACAACAGGACAACAAATCACTCTGCAGTGACAACACTTTGGCAACCAATCTCAAACTGAGGGAACAAACGGCGTTTGGCGTAATTGTAACTTTTTTATAATTTTAATAATTAGTTTTACTCTATTAATATCATGCTTATCATGGAGCATCAACAGTTTTTGAGTCTTGAGTTTAAACCATCACAACCATGTTCAAAATTGATCATTTTATTTTTATCTTATTTTATTCGTGCCGTCGGTGCAATGATACTACCTTTTGAGTGCTTCGAACGACTTATAGCCTTCCCACCATTATTGGCAAGATTTCGCTGTGATAGCGGCTTCATCAGGCCTCAAAGCTCGTCCTTTACAGCTGTTACCGTTAGTGACTTCTCCCCGCTGACTCTGTCTCTACGTTTTTTTTGCGCAATAGTCCACGCTAGACAAAGGTGTTTGAAGCTTTGCAAATCCTTTGGGTTCGAGTTCTGTCCAGTGTTAGGCGCTCAAAACCGGTTGTAAATCGTTGCGTTCCCAGATCGTCTCGTCATAATGTGGCGCTCGAAATTCGATCCAATTCTGGCATAGCCTATCCGAGATTCAAGTCTTGAAGCGTCGTAAGCCGAAAAGCGGACAAATCATTTGTCACGAGGACTGGGATCTGCACGTTTCAGACGAAAACCTGATGTATTAGGGGGGGGGGGGGGGCAAAAGTAATGAGACACCCCATGCCGTGTCCATATATCTCGTGGCTTGAGTCTGGTTTCGTGCTTATCGTATTTGTATGTTTGTATGCTACTTACTGAAGCCCATCTGAGAAGTTAGCACTTCCGCCCTTTCCAGAAGCATGCCAAAAGCCCAGTCTGACGAGTCGACCTGTGTCGCGCAAATCTCGCCTAATTCCCAACCTCGAGCAGCCTGGGCTCAATATTCACGCAAGATGAGAACTACGTCTTCTACTTAACCCTGCCAAGCAGCGAGTCTGGGTGAGGCCTGGTGACCTGTTACCGACCTTCGTTCGGCGAGATGTCCACGGCGAGAAGCACCTTTGGAGCTTTTGGGTCTGCGCCCATGGATCGGTTTACCGGAAGCTGTTTCCCAAGAGCACTACGATGAACTCCAAGGCCATGGTGAACGAAATAGAAGAGATGGACCGGCGACTCGTACTTATTCAGCGCTTCAAGAAGGTCCTCCTCTTCGACAACGCCGCACCCCATCGGACAAAAGTGACCACGGATAAGCTTGCCTGCTGGGCTACGTTCACATGCCTCACCCACCGTATTCGCCGGACATCTCTCCATGCGACTACCACTACTTCTTGAGCCTACAGGACTTCCTGGTCGGAAGGGACACAAAAACCCAAGGAGTCCTTGACAACCATATCGAGCAGTTGATCAACACCAGGCCCAAGCAGTTCTGGAAGGATGGGATCAGGAAGCTGGCTGAGCGATGGCAGCAAGTCATTGACTTTAATGGCATACACATTCCTCGGCATCGTTAATTTGTCATTGAGTTATAAAGAGATAAAGAATTTTTTTTCAATTTGTCTCATTACTTGTGCCCCCCCCCCCCTAACAATAACGTCAATAAAACCGATAGTGATATGGAGCCGAGTAAACAGGTGTTGTGTGAGTGTATAGAAGAAGAAAAACATGAAAACAAAAAGTAAGCCTACGGAGAAGGAATTGTGGTGGGAACGGGAGGGGTTTGCGAGGTGGAGGTCACGGAATGCGGTTCTACGTAGCCGAACCCTCTCTAATTACCGCACTTAATTGACCTGAACGCGGACAGAGTCGCGCTATGCTGTTCACCGCGGTACCATATATTCCTGGTTCTCTATTCCTGTACAAAGAATAGGAAGTGCACATTTAACGGTTATCGATTTAACGATTTGAGCGAATTAGCGGCATCTTTTGTTAAAATCTGGCATAACGTATTAACGGAAATTTTCACAAATTTAACAGAATTTTTAACGCACCTTTTTCTCAAGGTGTTTATCAGTTTTCCTCTTAGTATTCATTATTATTGTAGACCTCACCCGCCTAACGCCGGCCCATATCCTTTATTTTATTTACCTCTGCAGTAGGTGTTGTGACAAAAATTCTAGTACATTATTAGTCTAGGCGAATTATTTGCCGAAGATAATTATACCCATATGATTGCTTAGGAAAATGTTCAGTTTTGTCTGATAATTGTTCTGTTCTGTTTTGAAAATGTTCTAGGTCCTTTGAGATTCCTCCAGTTTGATTTCAAAACTGGCAAGTTTAAAGTATTGTAGAAGTGGTATAACTGTGCTGCGGCGCGTGTAGCGCAGTCGGAGGAGGTGCCGGTTGTCGTGTGCATCCGATACCAGGTCCTTAGTTCGGTTTTCCACCCAGGCCAGCCAAGCCTTCCATCCTTCCGGGGTCGGTGAGTCGGTACCAGACTTGTCTGGGAAGAATAAAGCTCTGACTTGTTCGTCGGCTGGCCACCGCAAGCCATTGTATGGCCAACACATTCGCATCAACTGCACGTACATCCCATAGAAGTAGGATGCGTGGCGCATCCCAAAAGGGATTGAGTAACCCCGTCCTTTATCCTCTATCCTTATAACTGTGCTCAATTTTCAAGCAATTATTGGGCCTCGACAAAGTATTGTTGATTGTTAGCTATTATAGTGATGTTTTGTTGCGATCAAAATTCTAACGCCAGGCGGACCTCGAACCCGCACCACCTCGTTACCTGGCAGGCTTCTCTATGCTATTACACCACCTGCTTAATACAACGCTATTTTTGATCGCTGAATGGGTTGTCTAGTGCTACACTGTTGTTTCTATCAGATCCAACGTCTCCTATCCTGAGGTGCGACTTCGATAAGGCGCTCTCATATTCTCGTCCAGACTTGAGTGCTGCTTCAAAAGCCAAGCATGAAGTCAAGGTGACACTTGATGACGTCGGAGGACTAGCAGCCGCTAAGCGTACTCTTCAGGAAGTTCTGATATGGCCATTTAAGGTTCGTTGAACTAATGTGAAAAAATGACAAAAGGACGCTGTATCCTGTACACCTGAAGTTTCTGTTTTAGTATCCAGAAGTGTTCGAATCGTATGGGATTTCACTCGGAAAAGGTGTGCTTCTCCATGGTGCGAGCGGTTGTGGAAAAACACTTCTGGCGAATGCCATCGCTACGCACTCCAAATTCAATTCCATCTTTGTCAAGGTGAGAACGTTCGACTATGGCATAATGACGGTTCTGACTGAATGGTACTTTCCGGGATGAGCTCATGGCGCCGGGAGAAGATGTAGTTTGTTCACCTTAGTCCTCGGCGACAAATCCCAGAGTCGCCTCACTTGTTCTATCCGTGGCTGTCTTACGTTTTAGCGAGGGAGGTCACGGAACACCCTACTGTGATTGGCCGAGAATGAGTTTTCTAGATGGGGCTGTGAGCTTATCCCGGAAAGTACCAAATTGATTAATGAAGGTCTCATTTTCTGATGCTCCGAGCATTCTGGAGAGGTATTGAATGCGTAGTTAGGTTCGCTTGACGATCTTTCTAAGTATTTGTCTGACTATAATCCAAGGGATGTAGGAGCTATTAGGATTTGATAAAAACCAGGATCTAACTTGAGGGACCAGCCCTAACTGGGGCAAACACTCCCCTCCCCTGTGTCCCATCACCCCTAACTTGATGTAGACCGAGAAGTTTTACAGCGTAAGGTTCTCAAGCAAATTAAAGGAAAGGAATAATGATCTGGAAAGCTTTGAGGACCAGAGACGTTGTCGCATAGATGACCAAGTCGTTGAAAATTAAGTGGGCCAGTCATCTAATGCGTTTCGCAGATACATGCTAAATGAGAGCCGTAACCGACTATATTCCGTGATATATCAAACGAAAACCGGGCCGCTCACTTACATGTTGGTCGAGTTTTTTCTTGAAGGCTCAACGAAAGGTGTGACGTTCTTCATGTCTGTCGAACGAGTAGGATAAACTGGACCAATTTGGCACCTGATAGGGACGGATGGAGAGTCTGCTGACACTCATTCGAACAAACCGATGGTCAAGGCGCCTACATGTGCAGTTTATGGCTACAAAAATCATCCATAGAAGTTGTATTTCAAATGAAATATATACGTTTCTTCGCCAGCCATCATGGAGGTCGTAAGAAGCGAAGAGCAATTTCCTTCATTTTCCGTAAATCCGAGCAAATTCAACAAATTTCTAAGTTCTTCAGAGCGAAATGTACCACCGATGATCACGCCAATAAGTCAGCTTCAGGTTTTCCGGGAACTATCCTAATCGGGAGTGGCACAGCGTGTCGTGCGTCATCATCCATCCCCTCCTTATTTTTCTTCGACGGCTCCTGTTGCTGAGCCATGATATGAAGGCCCTAGGATAAATTTAGGGAAGGAGGCGTTGCACTGTGGTTGGACGTACGCAATTCCCACTTTAGGTTTACCCCCTCCTGAATGGGATAGATCCGTTTTTCTGTCTTCCTATCCTCGAGTGGATATCATGTTGAAGCGATTTGGCACTTCAACGCCTCTTAACAGCACCTTCACTGATCACTTGGATCTGCTTGAGAAATAGTGTTTTTCCGACGCTCTATAGAGTTTGAATGAGTGAGAAGCCCTGAGACAAGCGGTCGTGTAGCTAAGTAGAGATCAACATCAGTTCTCCATGTTAACAACGAGTGGACTCGAAAACGAACTCTCTCAAAAAAAAAATTGTTAGAAGGCTTCAATCCTTCTAACGTCAACTAGCTGCGTTCTATCACAAGCTGTGCTTTTCCAACCAAGGAAGGGTCTTAAGCCTATGTCTGAATGGTGAAAATGAGTACCACTGCGAGAATCTGCATCCTTCAAATAAAAGAAAAGAAGGTATGCTTCATTTTTTCAAAGTCCTTGAACCCACCGAGTTAGAGACACCGAAATTTTATTTTGAGGTCGCACAGTCGAACACGGCACTAGCTTCCAAACAGTGGTGCTGTTTTATGGGCAAGGAGCCAGGTGTTCGACTCCGTGGCCTCACAGTATTTTTGCATTTTTTATGCATTTTTGGTGTTTGGAAGGTGATGCCTTGTGCTTCTGTACTAATCCATAATGAACTTTCGGAGACCCTAACTTGGAGTTTGTAAAAATAGAACGTACTTATCTACTGTTTGAAGGTTGGAGATTCTTGTTGTGGTAATAATTTTACCCGTTCAGACATACATGCGTCTGAGACTTTCCTGGTAAAAAAAAGGTTAAGTAGTCTACGGTTAGGAATAAGTGACAATTCTCCTTATTTCAAGGTTTTCCTTTCGCGGTCTTTATTCATCAGGTTAGCTTTGCCGTATACACGACCGACATTCTCGCTTCTCTTTCAGAGTTGATCTCTGTTTATTTAGGGTCCTGAGCTGTTCTCAAAGTACATTGGATCGAGCGAAGAGAACGTGAGGAGAGTGTTTGAAAGGTAACGTTTTGTTCAGTCGCTGTTTTTCCCTTACAGTTGTTCGCAAATTTGTGCTAGCCCACCAGCGATAATTAGTGTGCAATTATACGATCAACTAGATTGTTGTTCGAACCAGTCCCTTCCCACCGCTGGAAAATTTTAGGGCACGTGCATCGTCGCCGTGTGTTATAATTTTCGACGAGCTAGATTCGCTGGCTCAGCAACGCGGCTCCGACTCCAGTGGAGTAACAGATCGTGTCGTTAACCAGTTGCTCACGGAAATGGATGGAGTCGAGGGAAAATCAGGTCTGTTCTGCGAAGAATAAAGTGGTGAAGGTCGACGTTCATCAACCCCTGCTTGGAGCACGCCGGGTATTTTCCCCTATGGGATTTGTATGCTGTTGTATGAAGGTGTGTTCTAAACATTAGATCCGACTCCGATTAGGATAATTCGGATCCGTCATTTTTTCAAACCTGTCTATAGAATTAAATGAATTACGGCATTTTTGAAAAACCTCGGATCTTGCTTGGTACGGTAAAAGTAGCTTTAATAGGAACGTATTTTCGGATGATCCAAACAACCGATTTCTGTTCGAACCTCAGATTGGAGATCGGAGTAGGATAGGATATCAGATTTCTGATCAAAATCGGTTATCTGAACTATCTAAAAATCCGATCTGGTGAAATGCCTTCTTGTCAAAGCTAATTTTACTTGAATCATCCCAAAATCTAGTGCTCCTCAAAATTACCATTCACACAGTACTTTGAACGGGGCTTGAAAAATTGTATTGTGATGAAGATCCAAACTATCCGAATCGACGTCGGATATGTGTAGTGTATTTGCCTCGTACAAAGATTTGGGTGGCTTACCGTTGAATAAGTCAATGATTAATCTTTTCTAGACACGTCCATCACAATACACTGAGCCCAGAAGGATGGAGGCCTAGGTTGTCCTGGGTAGGACCCGAACCTTGAATCGATTCAATGTGCACGCCGCGTCAGTGCCTCCTCTAACTGCGCTACACACACCCTTGTTGAATGCAGAAAGCGGCGCAAAGTGTGGTTGGCACATAATAAGTGTGTGCGGTTTATTCACGTCCCAGCGTCAGCATAATATTTAGCCATGTAGAGGAAAGTTAAAGGTTCGGAAAGTTTGCGTGGGCGTCTGCGAAAGAGTCACTATTGTAGCCGAAAAATAAATGTGCTTAACCTTTACTTTCGCGGATTCGTGAATAAGTAAAGATTTTCAGGTGTTTTCGTAATAGGATGCTCGAGCAGAATGGACCTCATTGACTCTGCATTACTTCGTCCCGGAAGATTCGACTACATTCTGGAGTGCCCTATGCCAGACAAGGTGAGGTTCCTTTTCAACTTGCGTTTTCGAGTTCATATTAGACCGAGGAAAGCTTTTGATAGTATTGTTCAACCAAACTTTCGAGGGCTATACGTACCCTGTTCGACGGCGACATGGGCACCTGGCTGAACACTTTACTATGTACGTGGGCTGACAGCTTTGTGTAGTAACGTTGTGGCTATTGTAGCAATGTGGGACCATTTCTGTAATCTATAGCACTGCTACTTTCCCTTCATCTATGACAATAGGTTTCCTCACGTGTCAATGTCATTATAGTATTGACAGTTATGTGATAGAAACGGCGGTACTATCCGTGAAGTCTACCTGGGCGTGTGCAAGGGAGGTACCATCCAATCACACGCCTGCTTGTACGGTCGGATGAGTGCATGTGATTCACTGGTGCTCGCTAGCGCTTGTACACGATCAAGTAGACTTCTCGGTAAAGGATAAACGGCGTTAACCAATCTGTTTTTGGAATGCGTCACGCACTCTACTTTTACGGCATGTGTTGGAGGTTATTAAATGCGTTCTTGGCCTGTACAATGACTTATGGTGGCCAGCCGATGGACAAGGGAGTATTTGTATGTTGTTACAACGTTTTTTGTTGCGATCAAAGGCACGGGTTCGAGTCCCGCCTAGCGCAAGAGTTTTGATCGCAACGAAACATCGTTGTAGTAGCTTACAACCTCGATACCAGACACTTGAGGCTAAAAGAAACTGACTTGAAGCCAGTGTTTTACCCTTCCCAGACAAGTTTGGTACCAATTCACTAACTCCGAAGAGATGGAAGACTTTGTTGCCCAGGGTGGAAGACTCGAATGAAAGTGATAGCCGGCGCCTCTTCCGTCTGCGCTATCGAAAAACTGTCGGGGTGAATCCGGATGTATGAGGCTACCACTGACTACATTCCTTGACGTGTTCATTCCTTTCGTAAGGGTTTCGCGTTGGAATCTAAGAAGTCCTTCAACTGAGTTAATATGAGAACTGCTCTGCAAGGGCTTTCTTGAAGGTGCATGATCTAGTATGCTTTCATGAGGAGGTGAGAACCAGCTACACTAGCGCCGAGCAGAGAAGGATGAGTTCGGTGGCAGAACTCGGTAAGAGTGAACTTGAACTTGTGATTCATCCACGCTGTCAAAATTCTCCTCAACCTGATGCTCTCGGCGCGTACAGTAGGCGCAACGGTTGGCTGCACGTCCTCTTTTTGCAGGCCACATTGCCGACTAGTACTCTCGCCATTAGATCACCTCTCTACAACCACCATGAAGAAGAGTTTTTCCAGGAAGATCGGTCGGACATCCTTCGAGTTCATCTTCGATCTGTGAAGCACAGTAGTGATGTTAACCCAGACCAGTGGGCAGCGCGCACTGATGGATGGACGGGAGCTGATCTGAAAGCCCTTATCACAAACGCTCAGTTTGACGCTTTAAGAGGTCGCCCAATCAGTAAGTTTCAAGATCCCCTTAGGTCTGGCAGACTGCTGGTATCGTCTAGTTTTTTTTTTCTTTCTTCTTCAGGTCTCCAAGAGCAGACTATTATAACGAATTCCAATATTGAAGCGGTATTCAAGGAGTCTTGCCCGAAACGACTTTCACGTCCAAGAAAGGCGTTTCGCGTTGGAGAACAGCTAACCCTCGAATGAGTTCTGAACTTTTCATTTAGTTAGCTATGAGTTGTTAATCTGTGCCTTTATTAATGCAGGTTCCATGGTTGTGATTGCTCATGTTTCTAGTTTTTATTGCATTCTGCCCAGCAAATTTTGTTTGTATGTAAATAGATTCTAATAAATAAAACTATTGGTCATATACTGTAGTGCTAGTTCAGGACATTGCTTTGTGTTCAGCTGCTTTGCGTATTTTATTTGCCCTAAGCTGAGGGACTCTGAAGCTCATAAAGCACGTCCGGCTCATATTCTTTCTCCACCACTGGCGGGAAGACAGTCCGTGCTTTGTGCTGGTATCAATACTGGTTTCTGTTTCTTATGGGGAAAACACCTGCCGTCGCGTTGATCATCGAGTTGCTCGAGCGGGCGCTAGGAGTGCCTCTACTCGTCCTTGTCGCGTGCCAGAATGCTCCAATGGATCCTCCTCGCTCGAGGGACCCGAAGAGCGTCATGGCGTCTGTTCAGGGCCAACGCTTTGGTGGGCGTCCTGGTGTTGTGGTGCTCTTGATATTCCGCGAAATCCAGTCGGTGGCGGCTGTTGTCTAGCAGGTGTCTACGAAGCGTCACCACCCACCTAATTTTCGACGATTTCGCCCATGTGACAGCGACTCTGATGGGAAAATAAGGAGTAAGATTATAAGGTGTAGCCAGAATCAGTCCTGTATCGGATACGCCATGCATTCCTATGAGAGATCGTTTTTATTGGCTTCAAATTAGAGCTTCTCCAAAAATTGCTGGTTGCCACAATTACCACACGACCGTACTTCTCGTGCGTCCTGTCAAACTCGGGTAATTGAACCTCTTGCAAATAATATCCAACATTCAGTAGTTGAACATAGCAATCTAACGCTTAATGAGACATGCGAAGTTAATCGTAATGTCACAAGATTCAATAGAACGACGCCAAATATTCCGATACGTAATATTCTCGTCACAAGTCATTGTATAGTTAAAGCATGCATTCAAGGTGCCTTCACAGCATTCCGACGAAGTAGAATGCGAGTCTCAAGACATCAAAGCAGAGACTCACTGTGCATCCACGTCCGGATTACCGTCTAGAGGACGACGGCGGAATAAACGGAGTTCCCAAGGATCCTGCTGCTATTGTTGCAGACAGTCCTTGACCAAAATCTAGTGTAATTGTGTGATGGAAAGAAGAACTATTGGGGAGTTCATAAGACTTTAGGGAACTTAAAGGATAAAGGTCGGCGATAGCCTACTCCTTTGTGGGATTCACCACGCATTCTATTAGGTTGTAACGAAATAAATGGCACTGAACCACTGTAAATTTAAACAGTTAATATCTCGGCTTGTAGGCAAGCTTATTGATCGAAACAAAAACCTTCTGATTCAACACATCCTTGCCAACGTGACACAAGCTTTTTTATCCCAGTAGCGTAAAAATCAGAAGTTCTGGAATTGAAGAAATCTTCGAAGGCACTTTCGGCATCCTGTTGGTATTTGAATATTTTCCCTACCAAGAAGTCGCCAAGATGCTTGAAGAAATGGTAGTCTGTTGGGGAGAGGTCGGGAGAAAACGGAGGATGTGGTAGAGTTTCAATGCTCAGCTCATTCAATTTCTGCAACGTCATTCGTGCTACATGGGGGCGAGCATTGTCGTGCAGAAGGAGAACTCGCCTTTGGTTTACCAATGCCGGCCGGATATCCTTCAACTTTTTCATCATTTCTTCAATTTCAATGCAGTACTTCTCTGATGGTTCACCGGGAGGGAGGAAGCTATGGTGAATAATTCCCAGCGAACACCACCATACTGTCACCATTACTTTCTTTTGGTGCGATTCCGGCTTCGCAAAAACCTTGGGGCTCTCATCGCTGTCCACCCACTGTGCCGATCGTCGCCTGTTGTCGTACATTATCCATTTCTCGTCACAGGTTACGATGCGATCAAGGAATGGGTCCGTTTCGTTCCGTAGAAGCAGTGCGGACGAGGTCTCATATCGTCGGTTTCTTTGCTCCTCAGACAGCTCGTGAGGCACCCATCTTTCCAGCTTTTTGGTCTTTCCAATTTCCTTCAGATGCCGGGCAGCTGTGTTGTGACTGACGCGAAGAACCTTCGCTATCTCCCTGGTACCTTTGTGCGGATCTTCCTCTAAAACATCCCTCAGCTTGTCCTCATCAACATCACTATGCCTCCCACGACCTTCATGTTCTTCCAAGCTCTCATCTCCATTCCGGTACTTCCGATACCAACGATACGCCGTCCGAATTGTGGAACATCCTTGACCGAATGCGGCGTTGATCTTCTCGTCCGCCTCCTTAGCTGTAGTGCCCAGCTTGAATTCATACAAGTAAATGCCTCGGATTACCCTTTTGTCCATCTGCAAGAAAGTCAATAAAACTCTAAAGTTTTCCCACTTTTACATAGAAAATTTGGTACTCACCGGTAGAGCGAAGTTTGCGCTTCTAAATGATATGCCACATGTTACGGTTTGTTCTTGATCAAACGCGTAAAGACGCACCAAAAAATGGCGCGTGCCAGTGCCATTTAATTCGTTACAACCTAATACTTCTACGGAATGCTATGAAGGCAACTTGAACGTATATTTCAACTAGACAATGACTTGCGATGGCCAGCCGAGAATAAGGCAGCGCTTTATCCTTCTCAGACAAGTCTGGTACCAATGCACCGACCCCAGAGGGATGGAAGGCTTGGTTGACCTGGGCGGGAAATCCGAACCAAGGACCTGGTATCAGATGCACGCGACAGCCGGCACCTCCTCCGACTGTACTACACGCGTCCAGCTGACGTTTTAGGCCTAGAAAAGGACAGCCTAGTTCCACCACTTCAGGCATTTCAGAAAATTGAGAAGATTCAATGAAAGCTACTCTTTGGAAAAATGCGGATCGGCAACTGTTTGACTACTTTCCAGAAGAAGAAGGCAAAGTTACGTATTAAGGAACTTCGCATGAGGTATATGCGAATATGAGAAACCTAATGTAACCAATATTTTTCTTGTAAGTGTGTTCTCTTCCCTTCCATGTAAATCCAGGCACGTTTAAGTGGTGATAAATTAGTGCTGCTGCATCACTAAATTATTCGAATATATAATTTATATGCAGCTAACAGTAAACAATTATTTATGGTAGTCAACGTCCTGAATAAGAGCATTGTGAGGTAGTCGGAGGAGGCGCCGGCTGTTCTTTGCACCTTATATCAAAGCTCTTTTTCCGTTTGTCCTGTCCAGACCAACTAAGTCCTACATCCCTCTGTGGTCGGTCATTTCGTTTCAGGCATGTCTGGGAAGGATAAAACACTGACTTGTACATCGGTTGACCACAAGTCAATCATTGTATAGGGAAAGTATGCATTTAATTGCCTCAACGACATCCCACGACACAGAGATTGAACCTGTGGTGGGGTTCTGCTCTTTGAACCTATGGTGGGGTTCAGTTCTTGGGCTTGGTTCTCGTCCTTGGTTTACACACTCTAGTAGTCCAATAGTTTATTATCGGAAAAAGTATAATATGTGCACATAATTTTTTCGTGCTCCGGCTATTTATGCCGAGAGCCGTATCACTCCCGTATCAATCGCGCAAGCCCTTCTTTGGAACCCTGCGATTGATACGGGCACTTTTTCTGCTATCTTAGACATCAACATACATGAGAAATGCAATGGAGGTAACGCGGATCGGGACAGAGGCCGAATACGTGGCGCATCCCAAAGAGGATTGATTGATGCCGCCCATTACCCTTTTATTCCAACCTCGTCAATATTTGATAGGTGAGAGTAAAGGATAGATCCAAGTGACGCTGAGCTTCCACATTTTGTTGCTTACAACCACACCATTATAGCTGAATGTCCTGAGGACTTCATAACAGTCACCAATTTTTTAAAGGTGTTTTTCGCGCAGTATATAAATGCGAGTCCCTTAATCGGAGACCTGACAAGTAGACTTTAGGAGGCATTTTAGCCTTATAATAAACTGATTAGTGGAGAATGACATGGGAAGGATGCTAATCATATCGCGCTCCGTTGAGACCGCGACCGACGATTCCATTAGTGCGCGAGCGCTGGAATTTCAAACCTTGCCGCCGGTCTTATTTTCTGTTCGTCCGGTCTTCTGTAGCTTCGGTTTTTGCGGACTTATATAGATGCTTTAGTGTTTATACATTGTTAGTTATGGAAAGTAATCTTGTCATCCTTCCCGTCTAGGAGTTGAGACTGCTGTATATATGAAAGTGTTGTTAGGAGTTTGCTGGATTGAGGTGGGTTTATAACGTCATGGTTTCACTGGACAAACTGCTGCTCTATTATGCATTCTCCTAGGTTGCAAAAAAATTGGTGCAAGTTCCGTCGGATGTAGGGGTCCACCTGGTTTTGCTATTTGAATTGTGGTGGAGAAAAAACATGCAACATAATAGAGTTTGATAAACTTACAACCGAAAAATACCGTCTCAATTGTAAACCGTAGTTTCGGAGTGAAATTCAGGGAAATAGTTACGGGACCACGCAGTTGCCTGTCCCTGTGCTAATCAGTCGCTGCAGCTAGTTATATTTGCGTGCTTATCCGCCGCAAATAGCGTTGGAGGGAGTGGGGGGGGGGGGGGGGGGGGCTCTGATGGGCAGAAAATCCCATGGAGCGTCGTTAATGTCCCTCATCCCTGGCTCCAACGTATAGAGCCTGTAGTAAGTGCATTCATGGCTAGTGAAAACCAGGCTTGAATCGTGCGGCTGTGGGCGTTGCGCACCGAACAACTCGGATGGGTTTTTTTTCGGTTGTAAGTGTATCCGCGAGTCACCATAGTGTGGTGTGCAGCCATTCTAACTTTGTGTTCTCTAGTCGTGTAACTGGTTGAACGGCTGCCTAAAACAGCATTCCTAGTTCAGGAGAGAAATGCGGGAAATCGTCTGGGTCAGATGGACATAGCGTGGCAACCGGCAGTGTTTTGACGCGAAAGAATAGGAGAATTTATTGCTTTAAATGAAAATATCATGTCGACCTTCTCCCTCCCCCCCCCCCCCTCAACTCGTCTTGCGCGAAAAAGTCTGTTCTTCTTATTTGACGTTTTCTAATTTTGGTGGTTGGAGTACTAGTTTGGCGAGGAAAGAGGGGAACTGAACTTAATTGGGGCAATTGCTTTACTCCTTTAGTTCACACCCAATCCCTCCCTTGAAATTGTTCCAAGCGGTCACTGGGCTTGATAAAATCTAGGGAAGGGCATCGCGAAGCAAGACACTAGCGCCCCCCCCCCCCCCCCTACCTCCATCTAAAGAATTCCATCCTAGTTTCGGGGTTGATTAGGGTAGCTAAAGAGTCACTATTTCGATGTGCTTTTAGCTGCAAAAAAATTGTCAGATACTCTCGCACTTCAGGAATTCATGAAAAGGGTGCAGTAATCACAAAAGACACAAGACGGGAATCATCGAAGTCATTCTTATGCATAAACAAACAGCAGCACTAACAACACATATTAAAACCAGAAAAGTAAACGAAAAGAAGCTGTTCAGATCTGTAACACAACTCTGTCTTCAAAGATCGGAGACTGGACCTCTCCCAATTGAAGGGAAGGGGAGGAGCCCTAGAAAGTCCATTGTTTTATCTCACTCCGTAAAAGATTAACTTTCAAATTTGCCGCCATTGTCAAACAGGCAGACGGAAGTGCTCTACCAGCTGGGAGCGCTGTGAGCTCAGCCCGGAAAGTACCTTGCTCTTATTGAGCGCCACCTAATGGGCTACGTTCGAAACTTAGCACATTGAGTTGCGATGGATGCTCTAACCCTGAATTTTCTGAGGGCAGAAGATTTCAGAATAAGAATGCATGAATAGTAGTAACGAAACCACATAAGCTTGCTGGCTATTTCTCGAACAAGTGAGGCAGGTTAGGCTATCATTAACCCTTCGCGCCAATACGATCCTTCGCTTTGCCCGCCATATATGTAATTGTTTTATTTTTTATTTTTCAGTAAACTTCTTTCTGGACAAAGCTAAACCAAGGAATTACAACGTTTATTAATTGAGCAAGTATGGAATAGCAACAGAAAGGAATTGTTTCAAGAACAATTATTTCGCTTTCCTGTACTGTGTTACAAAACATGAGGACTAGATCAGTGTTCACTACCACCATTATTTTCACGGTTAGAAGTGTAGCCGGGAGGAAGTGAAGTTTTTTTGTGCTGCTCGTTAAAGCTCGACTATTTTTGCTGCTTTTCTACACTGTGAAAGTTAGAATTTCAGGTAGCTCCTCCCCGAAAGAATACAGCGTTCAGTACACCGGATTCTGGGGTACGTTCTTATCAAGTTACCGTTTTGTTGTTATTTATTTATTGCTCTCATAGGTGCACTCTAATCGAACGAAACAAAGCTTATCGCACTAACAGAAGTACCATATAATGCTTCTTAATACTATTCGTTGAATTAAATAGCAAAAATTGATCATTTGAACGAAAAAAAAACCCGTAGCAGATCAAGCTCAGGCCTCAGTGGTCTATCCGAGTCGGAGAGGGGGAGCGCTAGAAAGAAGATACAGACACCAATAAGATGGTCCTTCCTAGATTGCTAGAAATGCACCTCTCGTTGTCCAAGTCAATTCCTCATCTTTGTTCAGGTAGTTTACCTATAATTTTAGCAGCTTAATGCACGTTAATGTTAATGTTTTTTACGTCGCAAAAGGCAGACGCGAGATAGAAGTAAGTCAGTACTAACAAACAAACAATAAACTTCAGAAAAATGGAATACAATCAAACAAGAACTGGGTGTGGTCGATCTTCATGACTAGGGTCCGTCAAACTTGAGTAAAATCTTTGATGCATACCGCTTAACATTAATGGATCTGTGCTAGTATGATATACGTTGTGTATCATACTAGCACAGATTCATTAACAACAAAGGGTACTGATCGTGTTTGTGTCCACATCGAGTTTGCACCTGCTCTTGGGACTGTCACAGGACCTGTCTCATGTCACAAGTACTGGTTACGATGTCTCTTTGCTTCTATACGGGTATAAGTACAACAACTATCCGAAAAATATTAGTCCCCTCCTATTACACCGCATTTGGACGGATGGCGAATATCTGTGTTATAACGGAAGTCGTGTTCTAACCGGAGATTAATTTGCACTCTTTTGTACACAAATTTATCTGAAATTGCATTCTGCCACGATATATGTGACCATGAACATAGCGTGTGCACATAGATTAGCTTTGGATTATTAATGCTGCCCCTGCCCATAGAGATACATCCTGTGATGAGCACAAGTATGACAAATCTTTGTGATTTATGACGAGATAGTTACAGGATACTTTATTGGGATCAACGCTGTTACGCCAGACAGGAGCCGACATCCTCTGCTTACCGGGTAGGATGCTATAGCCACTATACCACCAGCGCTATTTAATCGCTCCCGTGATTCCGAATTATAATGGCCTTTCAACACCCACCCATGATGTCATATGATTGCGTGCGTTTAAACAACGCTGTTGCTGCCTTGGGTTAGCATCCTGCCCGGAAAGCAGAGCACGCTGGTTCGAGACCCGCCTGACGCGTGACTTTTGATCGCAGCAAAACATTCTGTAACAGCTTGTAGCCTCTATAGCAGTCACTGTCAGCTTAAAACAAATGTGTAAAACATTGTTTCGAGTAACCGGAGTTTGCACGGACATTTTCTGTGAGTACTAATAGGGGAAATTTTCCAACTTGGGGCTGCTTCTGTTGGCTCAAGGGGGTCTTACACTGTTGTCGACGTATTGTCGTCTATGAACACTTGTGGACTGCACAAGTGTGAAAAACTCGACTGTACCACTGCTAGCACTTGTGACTATGAGCGAGGCAAAAGAAACGTATATATGGTCACGAAAAGTCAGCATCTTGCTCGCATTCAATTTCTAGATGGGACCGTAATTGAGCTCTTGTGCCGCTCTACCGCAAAACACTTTGGACGCAGTGTTGTACTCACACTGGCGCTATAACGGGAGGTGCGTTATATTTAACAGGTCCGAACCCTCTTTGGTTTGTATTGGTGTTAAGCTGGAATAGTATGCTAACTGGATCCCGAAAGAGCCTACGTTAAAAAATCAGATTCGGAGGCGTTATAACAGGAGGGGACTGTCCACAAAAAGCAAATTATCGCAGTGGCGCCTTCTGTATCTACCACCATATAACTATAACCAACCGTCATTTGCCCGCGCTATAGATGATGAGGCGTATCTCACGCAGGTTAGAAACCTGCGTGAGATACGCCACATCGAACCCCGCGCCGACAAAATGTGCCTTTCAACACATTACGACCGTCGTAGGATGAGCAGCCAAGGAAGCGCAGCCTCCTCGTGCTTGACACAGCGGTATCTGCGCGCGTTTCTGGGCATCTGGATCCAGAAGACGGGTCCCCTACGTTGGGCAACAAGCGTCTGAGTCAGAAGAGGTGACACCGTCGTCGTACGATGAGTGGCCGCATTAAGAACTCAACATGCGATACTGCTACAGCAGAGGAGGCGCAGCTTCCTCCTGCTCGAGAAACGGCATCAGAAACGCGTCATCTGCGTGAGTTTCTGAGCGCCTGGATCCAGAAGACGGGTCATCGACGTCTGCCGTGAGCATGGGAGGACCACTAGGGGGGTGGTGGAGAAGGGCACTAAGGGAGACCTAGACCAGTGAAGGCGGACCAGCAATTAGATTCACTAAAAAGAAACGAGTGAGGGGGAAACTGGCGTCCAAATTCGGAAGGCGTGTCAACGATATCCGGCAAGACATGCTGTTGGGCTTGAGAACGGTTGCGGAGGAGCAACCTGAGGGCAGAAGTACTGCGCAGCAAAAACCAATGGCATTACTGGACGGTTAAGAGGGAATGTTTATGATGAACGCATGGAAGTGGTGGATAACGGCTTGATGCCCATCATGTACTCAGCAAATCCTAGATGTTAGCGAATTTTAAGTTTTACAAATACTGCTTTCCGTAGATCAGTGATGTTGCAAAGTCGCGCGAAGCGCGCAAGTGCGAGACACACCGTTAGGCGTGTCGGAGCACTTGTGTTAAATAATTGCGACATCAGTTGAAATAGAAATTTTTGAGAATGGCAGCCACATCGTAGTGTTGCAGCTTTAAACAAGTGAAACAGGAAAAGAAGCACTACGTCATGCTTTTCTCCTACTCTACACTCTTTTACTCTTTTATCCTACGAAGGCGTCATAGAGCAGTGACTAGACCAGAATTTCTTTTCTGGGGACCTATCCTAGTGAGAGGTTGAGGGACACTCCACCCTTACTCTTTGAGAACAGCAGAAAAATGAGATGCGAACTAGTTCAAAGAGAACACCGTCAACTAGCCGATGAGAGGACTTTTTTTGGTCACTTTCTAGCCACAAGAGGCCGGGCCGCGACCCCTTTTTGTTTTGTTCACCTTGCGATATCCCACCCCTCCGACTAGTATAGATCCTTCTCCCACTTTTTTGTTTATTAGGTGTGTGAGGTTCTTAGCAGGATATGAACCCTTAGCCGTACAAGGAACTCCTGGGTATGGGGCGCATAATGCATCAGTGTTAAAATTGGCCTCAACCATTTTCCGTTTTGCTCAGCGGACCCCTAGTCTATGTAGAATTGAGGGGGATGTATTTGATGTTAGCTAGTTTACAGCTGCGCGACTTTGGTTTTTCGGAGTGCCGTTCGGAAACACCCGTGCCTTCATCAGTCTCTCAATCACTTTCACCGGCTTCATATTTGTCAACTACCTCAACTTCCTCGATCTCACATGATCTCAACAAAGGAGAATATGGATCCGACTGATTGGGCGACGAACGCTAGGTTTGTTACTGCGCTTTTTTTAAAGCTTCTTGCTTTAGACTTTAAACTCTATGGACTTACCCTTCATGTATTCCAGGGTGCCGTATCTTGCTTTGGCAAGCACGTTGGAGAAAATCGAAGATGAAAGCAAACGGTTAGTTATATTATCAATGATCGTATCATCAATGCCCTTTTTTGGTTATGTTTCTATCAATCTTGCGTACAGCTAGATATTGTGTGCTCTTTGATTTGATGTCCCTTTGATGTCATTTATAGTTGAAACGTGGAAACTTATGAAACTTCGAACAAAATAGAAAAAATCAGCGCCGTTAAAGTAGGATGAATCTATCCCAGTCTTTCCTCGCTTCCTCGCGAGGAGCAGGAATAAGAAGACTTTTTCCCCTTTCCCTTTTGTCGCTTTGTTAATATCCCATATTAAAAATACACTGATTCCACTGCAGGCATACAGGGTGGTCTCCCCTTACTGGATCCAGAATTTTGTGGTTACTAAGCTTCACCAATAGATGCAGATTAAGGCATTAAAACGGCTCAAAGGGCTATGCAGTAACACGAAAGTAAATAGGTTGGGGTTACTCTGAAGGTGTGATTCCCAGAGTGATGTTCATTGTGTGTAATCCTAACCAGGATGCAATTTATCAATCTAGGGTAACTAAACCACTTTGATTTTAAATTGGGCGCTCTTCAAACCGCCTAGGACATTATTTATACCAAACAGAGCAGCTCTTAATACAAAATAATACAAAACATAAGTCTTAAGTCAAATTGGTCGTCTTTCAAGCTAATTTGGACGCTATAAAGTACCGGAATGTTGTTTCCCTAGTTTAAAATTGCTATCTTAAAACGTGCACCTAGCTTTGTAATAGAAGATGTTGCAACTCAATTGCCACATTGTTGATTCAATTGAATTTATTGCTGAAAATAAAGTATCCAGTTTGCTTTGATAACTATTCACCTATATTGGGAAGTGAAGAGGTTGAAACACGTCCTGTATTGTTTGGAAGGGGTCCAACTTTTTTTGCTGGATTAGATATGGTGTGTAAACCAACCAGGCCGGCTGCATTGAAGCGTAATACATGATGTTTTTTTGGCGAGGGTAGCGCTATCGTACGAGGCGGCTATCCTCGCGTGAGCTCTAATCCAGGTCTATGGTCTGGGTTCCGCTTGGGCCAACCAAGCCTTCCATCTTGGTGATCATTATATTGTTATCAGCCGTATCTGAGAGGAAGAAGACGTCGACTTGACCGTTGCGTGGGGATCACATGTCATTGTAAGAACCAATACGCATGCAACATGTCTCCACGATAACCATATAAGTGGGATGCGTGGTCCATCCCCAAAAGGGATTGATTATCGGAGATCACGTCCTTTATCTTAAGTGGTCTCTTTTATTCACATAGGCCCGCTTATTCTGTGACGTCTTCCTATCTACCCCAAAGAACCTAGAAGAAATTGAAATTTTCTAGTGAAAATTGTGTGATTACGCAGAAGTGCCGTAATGTTGCTCTGAACCCATGTATTTTGCATGTATTTTTTAGGGGCTGTCGTTGTTGCTGTTTACATACATGATGAATTTCCAGGTTAAAGATCGCAGACGTACTCGCTGCATTCTTCACGAAAGTGATCGAAAAGTCTCCCGAAGATCTCCTCAGTTGTGTGTATTTATGTGTAAATCAACTTGGTCCAGCATATGAAGGCGTTGAGCTTGGTATCGCCGAGCACACTATAATCAAGGTAAGCTTTCGTTTCACATTAATCAGTTCCGTAGAGACACTCGTTCTGACCTGTTCCTGGATCATATTATGAAGACACTACTACGTACTTAAACTGTACACATGTGATAGTCGTTGCCTAAAGATGATATTTTTCGTTTTCGTCTTGCAAGAAATATTTATATTTTCTTCTGTCTTTCTAAGCGTACTATCAGTTTTTAATGGAGCTACTAGAACTAAGCAAGTAAAGCGAACGCGAAGTAGTGCGGGCAACGGTATTGAAACAGCATTTCACTTCCTACAGCGTTTATTATAAATGCGTACCCTCCAACTTCTATATTAGTGAAAGCAGTTGTCGATAATATCTTGTCTAGGGACCTAATATGTGTTGTCCTCTCAGTAGAATAGCTACCTTGTCGTTCTTACATACTCTTTTACTATCTTATTTTACGCTTTTTTCATAGTGTGAGTCGCTTGTAATATACCTTCCTTTCTTTGCAGGCTGTTGCGCAAGCTACAGGTCGAACTGTGGACAGAATTAAAGAAGACATGCAGAAGAAAGGCGATTTAGGTGAGATGCTACTTGGCAATGGTGCTAATGTCCTAGCTAATGTCCTAAACATTAAGGCGTTGTCAAAATCTTAGCCCCATGTTGATACTCGAACCCAGGCGGTCTTTGGGGGGATTTATAGTTCAATTCCCTTGCGACCCGACAGTATCGATTAGGCGTTGCAGATGATCGATATTGATAGTCTACACAATGCCGTGTCGCTAGACGACTGAGATGAATTCAACTTTTCTCTTCAAGCAGTTTTCTGCAGCAGCGTACTTATTGTACGCTACCGTGGCCAAGCCTCCTCATTCTGTTTTCCAGTTCTCTGAGGCCATCGTATAGGGGAGAGTACTGGTGTGCATACAAGGCTCCAGATTGTCGTATATCTCCCACATTCTGGAGCCCGTTACCTCGCTCAGAACCGAACCAAAAGCCTTTACTTTTTGTGCACGAGCCGTCTGCTTTATAAGTGCCATTTTGGTTACAGTTTTCTATCTGGTGATGTTCAGCTCACCTAATCGTTTGTAAATTCTTGCGTTGAGCAAATGTTGCTCTTAAACGTATCGCTGAGACTGGGTTTTCCAGGTATCGTTGCTCAACAGTCCCGGCACAACCAGACGTCCCTTGCCTCCACATTCGGATACCGTTCGAAGTCACACAGTGTACAGCATGTATTCAACAAACTAACCGAAATTGCACAGATGAAAGGAGTTGCGGTTGGTGATAGCTTGACTTTCTGAGCATTATGTTTCAGTTAGCAGCTTCTACAAGTTGTAAGGATGCTTTTATAATAGCCACCGGGAGGTGATGTAACAAAAAAGGTTCATCGGGAGATAGGTGGCGAAAAGAACCACTTTAATGAAGGCCAAACGCAATTTTATGTTTTTAACATTCACTTTGCTTTATTACTCACGAGTATACATGAGTTGTGCATCAGAGATTTTTGTAAGGGTTACTATCTCTGTTTCGTGGTTGGATCTAAAGCCGGCTTCACTTTATGTAAAGGTCGATAGTAAAGTTGTGACGCTCATGACGTTCTGGCGTTCTTCAGGACGTTAGGGCTGAAGTAGCAGTTATTCGTTTATTTTTAGAGGGGTTATTGAACTCGTAGGCTTTAGAACTGGTCCAGTAGTGAAGATGGATTTGAACTGCTTTACTTTCATGTATATTTGTAAAAACGATTACTTGTAATGAGAAGTTTGCCGAGTGTTCAGTGGAATTTTTGGAATTTTAGGCTATTTTATCTGATGTAATTTCCCAACCTTCGTGCTTATATGTCCACCAGGTTTTTAATCAGGAACATTTTGATTTTCGATAAATAGGGATTTGGTAATGGTTTTGAAATCCAATTCAGTTCCTTACGTTAGCCCTCCCAAACTTGAATATTGTGTTGATATGGTCGTGGTAAAGTATCAATGGTAGATTGACAACCCATCAAGGTTTGAGGCCAACCTAGATATCGACCAGTGACTTTTGTTGAGGCTGATTTGTGTGGTGATTTCAGTCAATGAACAAGAAGGTGGAGATGATCAAGGGCCTTGTCGTGGAATGCTGCGGACCGGAGACTCGATATCTGGTTAGATCTCTTGGTGGAAAACTTCGCATCGGTCTTGCTGAGCAAACCGTTCTGATCTCGCTGGCGAATGCCTTCACAGCTCATATGGTGAAGGAGCAAGGTATTTCTAATTTCTTATCATTTGTTTCCCACTATTCTTTATTGTCGTTGTTTGCTATAGTTTGACCCAGTGAGATGCTAGGCGAATTTTTATTTGTGCAATAATGGAATTTGAAATAATATGCGAAAAACAAGGCTGTCTTTGGTGTGCATTCCGTTTAGCTATGTCGTTTCTTTATGACCAAGAAGGCCTGGGGCATAATGAATGTGAATGTTACTTTTTTCTTGAAGATTTGAAGCTGTCCTCGTCGAAGTTGGAGGAACTCAGAAGTAAGCATGTTCTGCTACTAAAAACGACTTACTGGTGAGTTTCTTCCTCTTGTCGATTTCTCTTGCACTGAACTCATTTTTCGTCTTTCCAGTCAATGTCCCAATTACGGGAAAATAATATCGGTTGCTCTCAGTAAAGGCATAGAAGCTATAAGCCAACACTGCAAACTTACGCCAGGTAATATTTGTGTATTACATCACGGAGGTTTCCTATTGTGATAATAGTTATTTATTCAGGTGTTCCACTTAAGCCTATGCTTGCTCATCCGACAAAAGGAATTGACGAAATCATGAAGAGATTCGGTGAAGCCGAGTTTGCTTGTGAGTGGAAGTACGACGGCGAGCGTGGACAGGTGAAGACAGCTTCCTTCCTATTCTTTTCTCGGTATATGTCGTGAAGACGGGCAGTACTGGGAGATGGGAACGCCCCATCTAGTCAGACCGCATTGAATAGGCCTGCCATTCAGTGAGGGCGTGTACAGTCGGTACCCTGATAGGCTGGCATGTGCTCCGTCTGTGCTCTGCTTGGTTGTTATTGGCTTGGCGCGCCCCCACCTACCAATGCTGTTCACCTTCGCGACATGTAACCTTTTCTCCTGCATCTATGGAGCTTATCGGTCCTTGGTCCCCAACATTTCGAGTTCCCACAGCACGACGTTTCCTGAATTTGTGGTGTAATGCTTGCCTTTGGTTGTAGATTCACATGGAAGAGTCGGGCAAGATTCACGTGTACAGTCGAAATCAGGAAGACAACACCTCGAAGTATCCAGACATCGCCGAGAATGTAACGCTCGTCTCCATTATTGTTCCACTTCAGTGTTCTGTATTTCCAACGTTCTATCTCCCCATCACAGATTGGAAGCTGCGTTCGTCCAGGCGTGTCGTCCTTCGTAGCTGATGCTGAAATAGTAGCATGGGATGTGGAGGCGAAGTCAATTCTTCCCTTCCAGGTTTTGACAACCAGGAAACGAAAGGTCTCCTGTTCTTTCTATTATTATTTTTGATCTTCCACTATTTTTTCCCCGCTATGCTATATCTATTTAAGAATGCTGGCGATTCCGAAATCAAAGTGAAGGTCTGTGTGTTTCTGTTCGATCTGTTATATTTCAATGGGGAGCCACTCGTCACGAAGAGTTTTCGAGAGAGACGGGAGATTCTTCGTAAAAATTTCATGGTTAGTATTTGGCGTTTATTATTTATTTATTTATTCATTTAAATGCACTCGTGGGTGCACCACAACGTCAACGAAATCTTCAAACAAACAAGATAACCGTTAAAAGCAACAGTAAAATGAATGTTCAATTACATTGAAATTGGAGACCTTTCTACTTTAGTAATAACAATCTGGCTACACTGATTTTATGGCAACTCCCGTAGCAGTGTAACTGTTCTAAGTAATGTATACAAGGTTAGGGGACGAAAAAAAGTTACTCATATGAATATATAAAGGCTATCTAAAACCTATCCGAGCTCAAGCTTAGCTCATGATATCTTGGAGCGCATATCGATGTGTAAATATTAGAAGAAAAAGTGTTTTGCATGTTACTGAAGCAGCTGCGAGTATTATGCTGTACTGTGCTAGTATGGTTGCTTACTGTTTACATGATATCTTCAACGAAGTGTGTTTGAGGAAGTGGGAAATGGACGGTGATTCTGTCGTTTTCCAAATTTTCGGCAATGTTCCAGATTAATAAGTGTTTATGCTAGCCGCTTTGATTTATTACATAACATTTTCCTACTGAGTGAGTGTTAAAGACATAAAACGAAAGAAAGAAAAAAGAACAGGACGAGAAACGGTTTTAATGTTATTTTAGTTCGTGACCTTGTAGTGGGGCAGAATTCTTGCGTTCGTTCAAACTTGCCATTACCTGTTTCTCATTTCGTTTCAATGTTCAGCATCAAAAGTAGGCGTCGATAGAGCCTGAATACTGATTGCACTCCCGGGGCCGGATTCACCAACGACTAACCCGTGGGTATAGGGGGTAGAGATACCCACGATGAAGCCTGCGTCTCTGACTCTTGCCTTATCTCTACCTGACTCTTATCTTATCCCTACCCCTTATACCCCGCATACCCACGGGTTTAAATGTTGATGAATCCGGCCCCTGGCCAGATTCCATGATCCACGGCTGATTCCTGTGTCAATGTCGCGAACGCACTTGTTTCAGGAGGTGGAGGGGCAGTTCACCTTCGCTAAGAACTTGGATTCCACAGATACGGATGACATTAATGAGTTTCTTGAAGAAGCTATCAAGGTTTGTCCGTAGTCGTTTTTAGAGACATCTGCTGCGATTTTGGCTAACCATGTGCTTAAATTCCTATTGTTTTCTTCAGGGCAACTGTGAAGGGCTAATGGTGAAAACACTAGATGAAAACGCTACTTATGAAATCGCGAAGAGGTCACACAATTGGTTAAAGCTGAAGAAGGACTACCTCGATGGGGTGGGAGACACGTTGGATTTGGTGGTTATCGGCGCTTATTTTGGATCAGGTTCGTTGTGCATTTGACTCGGTTCTACCTGAATTTGAATCGTTTTATTACTTGCCATTTGATCTCACCTGATACACTCACTTGACGTTTGCTCACACAAATTTGCGTTTGAAACCGTGAACCAGCCGGTTTGAAACCCGTTGGTTAACCGACCATGAAAGGGTTTGAAACCGTCATGAATGGGTTTGGAACCGAGCACGAAAGGGCGGCCACGCCCCCCCCCCCCCGCTGCGCAATAGCAACACGTGCTGCGGGGGCGTGGCCTCCTTTCATGGACGGTTTCAAACCCTTTCATGGTGGGTTACTAACCAATGGGTTTCAAACCGGTTGGTTCACGGTTTCAAACGCAAATTGTCCTGAGTGGGGACTACCTTTTTAAGAGGTGCTGACTGCTGTGAAATTTTAATGTGAGTTTTTGAATACTGGTGACCCTATGAATATTATTGGGATTTCTGGAATGAAATATTACATCAGTTTTAAAGCGTTGTTTGCGCAGTTAGATGCTCTGTAAATCGACAAAATCGGTTTTATAGAAACGAGTTCGTGTCCACTTTGTGAAGTTTGCATTATACACGGTTTTGTCGTTACTGTGTCGCCTAAATTTCACTGTTGCAACAACACTTACGATCCTATCTATCCGATATACTATTGTATATCAGGTCTCATCCTAAGCGGAAGTCAGAAGTCTTCCATTCCGCTAGATTTTTGGCAACTTCCAATTTAACCCAAGTTCACCAAGCGATCTCTAGAATGAGCTCCACATCTTGTCGGCGATCTTCTCCCTCGGGTAGAAACATCGAAACTGCATCCACCCTTTCTTGGATTAAATTGAACTTTAGAAGGTTATTTCGGTAGACGATAGATGGGCTTCATCGAAGTAGATATGGACTTTCTATCAGCTATGTAACACATTGCTGAAGTACTGATGTTTCGTTGATCGAGACCTTAGCGATAGGAGCTCTTATATGGTTGATAAATTCACAAAACGAGCCGAAAATTGATCAAGGTATCAGCTCAGATAAAAGTCGGTTAGTGACCGAGCATGAAAGGGCTCACAACAGATTTACTGCTCGGGTTGAACCTTTTCGTATCTCAGGCACTAAGTTGGTTGGTAAGCAAGCGACCATGAAAGGGTTTCGAGCCGAGTTCGAAAGGCGGACACGCCCCGGCAGTACGTGTTGCTCTTGCGCAGCGGGGCGTGGCTGTTTTTCGTGTTCGTTCCAAACCCTTTCATGGTAGCTTACTAGGCAACTTAGTGTCTGAGACACGATAAGGTTCAAACCGATCAGTAAATCTGTTCCAAACTCTTTCATGCTCGGTCATTAACCGATTCCGTACTTCTTTTTCGAAGGGATTCTCTAACTTCCCCTTAAACTGCTGGATAATAGCTGAAGTATCCGAGAATCCTTCTTCAAGTACATACACGTTGGCCGAGAGAAGTCTAGCATTCGGGAGCGTTTAGTGTGCGCGCGACGCGATATAATGATGAGCTAGCATATCGATTCATTGTTTCGCGCGATCGATATGGGAGCTCATCATCACATTGTTTCGCGCGTCGCGTGCACACGAACCGCTCCCTTTGTAAAAGCATTTAGGACATCACTGGCTTTCATAGAGTCGGTGGCTTTTTTCTGCAGTCAGCAGAAGTGAGGATAAGTGGAACTTGATATCCGCTAGTGTTTTCAGTTAGCACAATTGTAGAAGCTCAACTCGTTTTTCAGGTAAACGTACTGGTGTCTTTGGTGGATACCTGCTTGCCTGCTACAATCCTAATTCAGAGGAGTTTGAGAGCATTTGCAAGGTAATAAACGCGTTTCTATCATGATTTACTTTTAAGCACTTAACGGGTTAATTTGGCATTCTTTTGTGCAAATTAGACGTTCTTCGTTTTCTAGCGTCATTTCTCATTCGTATACCTGTTTGCCTTTGTAGATTGGAACTGGGTTCAGCGATGAGGACCTTAAAACGCAGCACGAGCTGCTTCAACCTCTCAAAATCGAGAATGTAAGTACTACATCCTCAATGCTTTGAGCGTATGTTACGGCATATGTCACGTTCAGGCTCGACCTTACTATGCTTACGATGAGACTCTGAAGCCCGACGTTTGGTTTGATCCCGGCGTCATCTTTGAGGTTAGTCTTTGCAGCGTTTCTGCCAGATTCAGCTTTCAAATGGCTGTTGGTTATTCTAGGTGAAATGTGCGGATTTGTCCATTTCTCCTCGACACTGCGCCGCCAAGGGACTTGCTGATCCCGAGAAGGGGATATCGCTGAGGTTCCCGCGCTTTCTACGGATACGGTAGGTTGCTGCTTGGGGTGTAGATCTAGGTGTAGTCCTTCAAGCGGACTAGTTTTGAACTTCATTTGCCGTGTCAGGAATCCTTGTGTTAGAATGCGTGGTACATGTCGCGAAAGCGCGCAGCATTAGGAGGTGGGAGCGCGTCAGCCAGTCAGAGGCGGGATCCATGAATTACTTTACCCAGGGTTATGTGGGTAGAGGGTAGATATTGAAGCATTACCTGGAATTCACTAGAGCGTGGAGGTGGGTGAGTGGTGGGGCAGAATTATATCATTCACCGAATTATATCGCATTATTATGAATACGAAACTTCCCCGCTGCCCTCTATTATCTGCTGGTAAACTTGCCCATTACCCTTAACCCATTACCTTACAATTGATGAATACGGCCTCAAGCCGCATCCAAATGAGCGTCCCATTCACAGAGGTCGTGCACGATTGGTACTCTGATTACCTGGCGTGAGTACGGTCGGTGGTGTGCTACGTTATGAATGGCTGTCGCGTTCCCGCCTCCCAATGCAGTGTGCCTTCGCGACATGTACCGAATGTGTTTTTTTATTTCCTCAAAAATCGTACGTTTGAAGTCAAAAGAGAAATATGCAGGAAGAGAATTCTAGCCATTAGCGCTAACGCAATGGTTATCGATCTATACCCATCTGACGTGCTTTTATTTTTAAGAGACGACAAGAAGCCAGAAGATGCTACCTCTTCGTCTCAAGTTGCGTCAATGTATAAAAATCAAGATCAGATTCGAAACCAGCAGACTCAACCAATGGAAGAAGAAGATGATATCGAGTACTGAGCTGAGCTGCATGTGTTGTAAAAAGTCTTGACAACGATTTGTGTACTTGTTGTCTTTGAAATATTTGCGCACCTGAAGTTACGTGAAGGCAGTACTGGTGGTTGTTCTGCTTCTCCTTTTTGAATGGTTCAGATTTTCAAAATGCTCACTTTCGCTGTTGGAAATTGATTTGTTGTTCATATTGGTCACTCTGAGTTTCCTCATGCTGAAGTTCCCTTATTACTTGCATCCATGTAAAGCGTTACATGGATGCAAGTAATAAGGAAATGAAGAAATACTGGTAGCATACTACTGGTCTACCGGTATCAAGACATTACCTCTTTCGGACACATATTTGATTTATTTTGAATGGAAATTACTGAGCTGAGACGTCTTCCTACCAAGGATTTCATTACCTGCTTCGCATACCTTGCTGATGTGCGTCCAATGGGAATTGCTGAGCTGAGGCGTCTTCCTACCATGAATTTGTGAAACTAGTAGGAATTGCTGAGCTGAGGCGTCTTCCTATCAAGAGTTTCATTACCTGCTTTGCATACCTTGCTGATGTGCTTCCAATGGGAATTGCTGAGCTGAGGCGTCTTCCTATTAAGAATTTCTGAAACTAATCGAAATTGCTGATCTGAGGCGTCTCCCTATCAAAAATTTGTAAAGCTAATAGAAATTGCTGATCTGAGGTGTCTTCCTATCGAGAATTTGTGAAACTGATAGCAATTTTTGAGCTGAGACGTCTTTCTACCAAGAATTTCATTACCTGCTTCGCATACCTTGCTGATGTGCTTCCAATGGGAATTGCTGAGCTGGTGCGTCTTCCTATTAAGAATTTTTGAAACTAATCGAAATTGCTGATCTGAGGCGTCTCCCTACCAAAAATTTGTGAAGCTAATAAACATTGCTGATCGAGGTGTCTTCCTACCGAGAATTTGTGAAACTGATCGCAATTGCTGAGCTGAGGCGTCTTCCTACCGAGAGTTTGTGGAAATGTGTTCCCGTACGTGTTGCAGTAATAAAATGGATAGTATTGAATGGCATCCATGTCAGTGTTGGTCGTTATTGTGTGCCAAAGTGGTCCATTGGGTGCTCTTTTATCGATAGTCAGCCCAGGTCTCGTAGAAGTTCGTCGAATGTGTTGGTAGGCGTTTTTGTGTTCTCTTGACATCATGCGGAATTCAGTGATGGGTCTCGTCCAGCGGTTGTCTGCGAAGCGCACTACGTGACGGGCCCACCTAATTTTCGACGACCTAGTCCATGCGACAGCGTCTCTGTTATTCGAGTGTCTATGAAGCTCAGAGCTCCGGAGGTTTCTCACTTGCATGAATCGTGTCACTACGAGCGTCGTTGTCTCGATTCCTCGCTGTGTCACGCTCAGCGCGTGTTCATCCTGCTTTCCTACGACGTAGGTGTCTTAGGTATACCTTAGTGCAGGAGGAACTGGTGTGGAGAGAGAGAGCAGTTGTGCTCGAGGCCGGACGTTATTCGTCTCCACGACTTCTTCGACGCTCTTGAGGGCTGCCCAAGCCGCTCGCTCATTCCTACCCAGCTCCGGCGTTAGATCGTTGGACACGTTGATTTAGCGACGTAAATACGCTGAGCTGGAGCATTCGGGGATGTCCGTTTCGTTGAGCGAGCATGGGGTATCAGAAACTCGCCTTGTTCTCATGATCATTGTCTTCGTAGGATTCAGATGCAGTCCAGCGTTCCCACATACACGATCGAAGTCGGCCAGCATTAGCTCCGCCTGACTGATGCTCGGTGATATGAGCACGATGTCATCAGCGAAGCGAGGATGATGTAGTTGCCGGCCGTCGACCTTCACTCCCATGTCTTCCCATTCTAGTTCGCGCATGACGTTTTCGAGGGTGGCGCTGAAGAGCTTCGGGGATATGGTATCCCCCTGCCGAACCCCTCTCTTTACGTCGATGAGGACGTCGTTGTAGAATGGTGAGATCTTGGTCGTGAATCCACTGTACAGCTCTCCAAGGACTCTGATGTACTGAGTAGGAACACCCTGAGTGAGCAGGGCGTCGATGACCGCTTCAGTTACGACGGAGTCGAATGCCTTCTTCAGGTCGATGAACGTAAGGCACAGCGGCAGCTTGTACTCTCGCGACACTTCGATGAGCTTCGTAATGGTGTGTATGTGGTCGATTGTGCTGAATCCTCTCCGAAACCCGGCTCGTTCGCATGGCTGTCTTTCGACCAGCGTTCGGCCGATCCTATTCAGAATGGCAGGAGTCAACAGCTTGTAGACGACGGACAGCAGGCAGATCGGGCGATAGTTGCCAATATCGTGCACGTCTACCTTCTTGTACAGCAAAACGGTCTTGCTAGTCTCCAGCTTCTCTCTTCTTGAAACCTCGACATGGTTAGTTCTTGTTGTTGTCAATAATGTGCCAACGAGGTTTTTGAGGTGGATCTTTATTCTGGCCTTACGTTTCGACTAATTCGTCGTCGTCAGAGGCCTGAATGTGGTGCAAGGTTCTTATTATGTAATCTATACCACCAAGCGCCTTAGCCGCTCTAGCGGTTCTGACATAAATCTACGACCCAACGTTAAAAGTGTAGGAAGAGAAATAAACTCACACATAGATCCACCAATCTTTTTGAGAGCAATCGCCCTCCACTAGTAGACCAGTACGAGCGAATGAAACATACCGTGCAGTCTACCGTATAGATAAAATTCATAGACGTGCACCCTAATAACTGGTCGTACTACAGTTCGCAGTGTGATACAAAAGGCAAGAGTTCATTCGTCACGGACATGCATTCATTTCGGTTATTCATTACTGGATTTTTACGAAAAATCCAGTAATGAATAACCGAAATGAATGCATGTCCGTGACGAATGAACTCTTGCCTTTTGTATCACACTGCGAACTGTAGTACGACCAGTTATTAGACCAGTTTTACGAAAAATCCAGTAATGAATAACCGAAATGAATGCATGTCCGTGACGAATGAACTCTTGCCTTTTGTATCACACTGCGAACTGTAGTACGACCAGTTATTAGGGTGCACGTCTATGAATTTTATCTATACGGTAGACTGCACGGTATGTTTCATTCGCTCGTACTGGTCTACTAGTGGAGGGCGATTGCTCTCAAAAAGATTGGTGGATCTATGTGTGAGTTTATTTCTCTTCCTACACTTTTAACGTTGGGTCGTAGATTTATGTCAGAACCGCTAGAGCGGCTAAGGCGCTTGGTGGTATAGATTACATAATAAGAACCTTGCACCACATTCAGGCCTCTGACGACGACGAATTAGTCGAAACGTAAGGCCAGAATAAAGATCCACCTCAAAAACCTCGTTGGCACATTATTGACAACAACAAGGTCTTGCTAGTCATCTACTGAGATGGAACCTCGCACTCCGACAGGTAGCCGCGCAGGATGTTGATGAGCGTGACAGGAGGTTCCTCAGGTGTTTGGGTCTTTTTTTGTCGGAACGGGTGCTGCAAGATTCTTTACCAACGAGGTCGAATACCAGGTGAGGGGACAGAGCTCACAATACAGCTTCCGTGCTGTTGTAGAAGGCATGAATTCAGGTGAACTATCGGAGAGATCGAAGAAGAATTCGTGGATGACATTCTCCATTCCCTTCTGGAGGAGCTGACGGTTCGATCAAGATGTCGGAGAGCGGTCATCTTGGTGTTGACTCTGACGAATTTTCGGTGAGTGTATACGGTTCTGGGTGTGCGTACACTGAACAGTCCGTGAAGGATATTGAGGGAAGAATTGTCGTTGGGGTTGTCTGTCCAGGCCTTCCGTAAACTTATTGAGAAGTGACCTGTTATTGTAATTCTAAGTCTTTTTTCTGGAACTTGTCCCTGATTGTACTGTCTTGGTTACAGATAGCAGACATCACTTTGCAATTTGTTCACTGTTTGTCCAGACGTTACTGTGTAGCTATTTGTTTATGTTTATTTTCATTCGGTTTCTTAATTTTACACGTGTGATCACATTCCACGCCTTTAAATAAATAAATAAATAAATAAATTCAAGTAAACGACGCTGGGATCTGTCCTCTTCGGGAGGAGCAACCACATGGTTCCGAATTTAAACCTGTCATCTCATGCAACAACATCACTTCATTCACTGATTTCGCAGGGCACTTGTATCATGTAGTAACAACTGTAGCTTCCGGACTAAAGCAAGAGGGAATGGGGACGAAAAATATCTTTATGATATATAATGTTTTACGGCGCGAGTAGCGCAGTCGGAGGAGGTGCCTACTGTCGCGTGTACCCGATATCAGGTTCCTGGTTCGGATTTCCCCGCCTAAGCCAACCAAGCCTTCCATCTCTCCTGTGTCGGTGAATTGGTACCAGACTTGTCTGCGAAGGATAAAGCACTGACTTGGTCATTGGCTGATGATCGCAAGTCATTGTATGGCCAAGTACGCACTCAAATCGCCTCCACGACATCCCGTAGTATTAGGTTGGTGCATAAGTTCTCGGACATTTGGGGCATGAAATATTTATTATCACAACATACAAACAACAATATCAAATCATTTGAAGTAACCACCCTTTACATCATTGTCTTTCGCCAACGTGTTAGTAAGCCATGGATGTCTTTTCTCCAAAACGTGGCCGGTTGTGATTCGAAAAATGTGAGCAGTGCCTCCTTGACATCCTCTCGGTTCCTAAATTGCTGGCCGTCCAAATAGCGCTGAAGGCTTGAAAACAAATGATCATCAGAAGGAGCGAGATCTGGTGAGTAAGGTGGATGTGGAAGAACGGTCCATCCGAGGTCCGTCAACTCAGCCGCCGTCGCTCTAGCAATATGCGGTCTGGCGTTGTCGTGTTGAAGATACACCTTCACTTGCTCTCCTCGTGTGGTTTGAAGGTGGGCCCTCAACTTCCTCAGTTGGTTGACGTAAACCTCTGCCGTCACTGTGGTCCCTTCGTCCAGCAACTCTAGTATTCTACGCCAAGAACGCTCCACCAAGTGCATAGCATCACCTTTTTCACGTGAAGGTCGGGTTTCGGAAGGTCCTCTGCCTCTACGGTTGCGTCAACCCACTGTGCACGCCGGTGATAACTAGAGTAGAGTATCCACTTCTCATCCCCGGTGACAAGGTTGTCCAGCCATCCGTGGGTCTGAGGGTAAGGAGAGGCAGAGCGACATCGGCTCTGCGATCCTTGTCATGTTGTGTCAAGTCGTGAGGTACCCAGCGACCCAATTTTTGCACCTTTCCAATCGACTTCAATGCTCGAACGACTGTTGAGTGACTAACACCAAGAGTGCTTGATAGTTCGTGAGTGGTTTGGTATGGGTCCGCTTCCACTCTACTTCGGAGGCCATCCAAATCCATTGTCATCGGGCGCCCTTCTCGTTCATTATCTTCAACGGAGAATTCACCAACTGCAAACTTCGAGAACCACTGGTACACAGTACTTCGAGCAGGAGCACTCTCGTTGTAAACATCTTTCAGGCGACGATACGATTTGTTAGCATTGAGGCCAGACTGATGCAGGAATAACATGACGTGCCGAATATGCGTTTCAGTTGGGATGAATTGCTCAGCCATAATAGCTGACGTTAGCAACGCAGAAGTAAATGTTAGGAACAGTTTTGTAGCCCTTTCCTTTCTCTATCGAGCGATCGTTTACGCGTTGATACATGTGAGAAATCTGGCAGGAAAATGCGCTTTCAATTCAGGAGGGATCAAATGTCCGAGAACTTATGCACCAACCTAATAGTAGATTGCGTGGCGCATCCCAAGGGGGTTGAGTAACGCCGTCCTTTATCCTTTATATAATGTTCTGGAACGAAGAAGTAAGAATATAAAGAATGAAGATTATAAAGTTCCGGAACATTCACAAAATCGGCTCCAGACTTTCCAACCAACCCAATAGCCTTCTCGTCACAAATTCCGAAAATGACGTGGTGTTCCCGCTGGCAATGAGGCAGGAGCTCTACCCTTCTGCATCCCCCGCTGTGTCAGCGGCTGCCGTAGAAACACGTCCACCATTTAGGTCATTTCACACGTTCATTTCACCCCGATGACCGGTAATGCGTTGTGCCAGCGGTTCGAGTACTCGGCCTTCCGTCCCTCTCCATTTACTCACCCGCTCTCTCCCTCCACTCTACTGTAATGCACCTCATCAATCGATCCAGTTCCAAGTGGTTTGACTCTCCTGTCTAGTATTATGATGATGTTATAATAGTCTTCTCGCACCTCTGTCCCCGTGAACCTGTTTTGTCGTTCGACCACTCTGCACCTCTGGCCTCGGCGAGCTGCCTTTTCGGCCTCTTTCCGCTTCAACTGTCGCCGATGATGTTTTTTGGCCGGTCAATTATGGTATGGTGCAATTTACGCTCAGTGTTGAGTTTACCGTAATCGCTCCACTGAGCGCGACTATTCGGATAGCGTAAGTAATTGCCGTAGAGTTCCTTATTTGGCGCATTAAAGCCCACCTCATAAGGCTCGTCCTGCGAAAAACTCCACGGAATGAGCTGCGAACAAATGACGCTGACGAAATCCTTCTACAACCTTAGACGCAGTTGAAGTTGGGTAAAGCCTCCAGGTATGCTGACCATGGCCTCAGACTCAGGGATACAGTATGACGCTTCCAAGGCAGTTGCACAAATTACACCACGTCATAAATGCTCTCGAAGGGTCAATGAACTTCCAGTAGAGATTTCCATCAAGGGTTGTAGGGGATTGCCTGGGAAGCATCGTAGTAGTGGTTTTCAAATTCCTTGCGGGAATCTGGGTAGGTCAAAGTCGCGAAATTCGTAAATATTCAGCGCGGGCTGATAAGGCAAAAGTCACACTTTAAATGGCCTTGTAATGCTCAGAAATTAACCTGCAAAATTTTTGAAACTTTAATTATGTTTAGGTCATAGAAAACTGATAAGTTCCTAGGGTTCCTTGAAGAAGCCGTATGGTACATCCATTATCAGGCACTCGCAGCGGTGAACTGGAAGGGAGGTATAGTTCACCGAAAAAATTGAACGGAAGATGAACAGTATTCCTCCTGAAAGTTAACAAAAGTTCCATGGCGGGACTTTGAGACGCAGTTTTTTCGCCCAGCCTTTACCCATTTCAAACACCCGCCAAAAGTGGTCGACTCGATCGCGCTGGTGAAATCTCGTCCACCTACCAATTGGCTAACCGTGGTTATCATAATTAATTAAGTGGATAAAGAATAGGGTCGGCGTTAGTCAATCCCTTTGCCGGATGCGCCACGCATTCTACTTCTGAGGGATATCGTGGAGGCAATTTAAATGTATATTTGGCTAAATCTGGTGGTATCGGATGCAGGCGATAGCCGACGCCTCCTTCTGTGCTACTCAGATGGAAACAGATGGAAATAGCAATAACATGACTATTCCAGAACATTTTTTCATTGGACATTCCAGAGTGTCTATCAGGAAACCTACCGTCTTGTGGTTGAGGGATGCTGAGTAGTGAGGTCTTTGCTTTTTAGAAGTCATCTCTACATATTATCGATCTAATAATGGAGATGTCGTTATTGGACCTTTAGAGTAAGAATCCAGGCTACTCGTGGGAGAAGGGAACGATCGTTGTTGGTCCTTAGTCCATCATAAACCTTCCTGTTGGGGGAGAGGTCCCAGTGCACGAGGATAAGGTCTGTACTGCTGTTCTTCCAATCATCTGACATTACATTAGGTTGAAAAAAAGTATTCATTTCTTCAAAGATTTATTACTTCACAACTACAATGTAAAACCAATTGAGATAAACTCCATTTTGTTCCAATACACTTTTCCAAAAATTTGGTACTTTTCTAATTCCTCTCGCTTAAAGGATTGCAGTTCTGGAGTCGTACCATTGCTGAATCCAATTTTTAAGGTCTTCATCCGTTTCAAAATATTTCTCTCCAATATCTTGCTTGAGAGCATAGAAGAGATGGTAGTCGGTAGGAGCGAGGTCAGAGCTATGCAGTGAATGGGGCATCACCTCCCAGCCCAGCTCCTTTATTGTTTCTCTAGTGAGTCTTGCAACATGTGGTTTTGCACTGAGTGTCTGGCAGGACACATCGAATCCAAGCTCCAAATTTCCATGCAAAGCCAAGACCCTTCAGATGGATTGCCACTATCCTATGGGACATTTCGAGCTTCTCTGCGACAGTTGACGTGTCGTCTGCCTACTATCGGTACGAAGAAGATGGAGTAGTTCAGTGTCGTCCGATTCAGTTGGCCTCCCTGATCTTGCTTTGTCCTCGAGTGAATAATCTCCCTTTAAAAACTTTACGAACCAGTCATAACAGAGTAATAAATCCCAAGCCATTCACATCGTTGATTTGATCGGCTGCCTGACGTGCTGTAGATCAGGGGTGTGCGTTAATTTTTTTTTCGGTAAATTTTTAACGACCGCTTTTTAACGAAAAATTTTTGCGTTAAAAACGGTAAATTCGTTAAATAAAATGTCTCTTAGCTGCATTCAGTTTGGCTGCAATTTAGTATGTAAAAAGCCAGACCTTTTCTCCTTATTGAATTTTTTTCGACTCCATCTGCATGACAATTATATAGCTATGCCTTCATCTTCGCAGCAAATAACAAAAGTCCATCTATCATCAACAAAATTGCTAAGAGAGAGAAATCAAGAAAATTTTGAAACCAAACAGTAACAAGACTTCTAAAGTAGGAAATTTCTTACTATGCCTAGTTCCTTTAGCTGGTAGAAAGTCGTCCAGTTTCTGGAAAGATCCAAGGTGCATCGTATCGCGGGTCAACGTTTTTGAGCCTTTCTTTTTCTTCTTGACAATTTTTTTTACAAAACCTGGGCCCACTAAGCAGACTTATGCGGCCCAACTGATGAACGCTATGAAAGTAAGTTCGCATATTAGGCGAAAAAATCCACACACATGGAGGAAATTTCTTGCTAGAGCCGGATCTGCACCTTTAAAGATGTACCTTTTTCGTAAACTTTTGAAAACTCTTATGCGATAGACAGCTTGTAAAGCACCAGATTTTATACTAACCTACATATACAGTACCGCGCATAGGCTTTGGTCAATTGCCGAAAAGAACGCTTTTAAGCGGGCGCGACAATCTGTAGAGCGAGCGACAGCTTGTAGAGTGAAAGTTCAGGGAGTTTAACGGAAATTCTTAGCCATTCTACTCAGGAATTGTTCTAAGACTGTCCAGCTTGCCTTTAGAGTGCGCCGTGACCAATGCATATAGAATCGAACCTTTCAGTCGAGAGGGGAGGGGACAACTTATAGAGTGAGCGTCTGTAGAGTTTCATCAGAAATACCTAGCCCTACTCGCATAGCTTGTGTTTCGTAGCGTTTTCATTGCGTTCTCTATGCTTTTCAACCCCACTTACGAAGCAAATATCATAAAAACTGTGAAAAACTGAATGGTTGGTAATTATAAACAACTAATATGTAGCAATCAAACGCAAGAAACTGACCAGGAAGTCGGAAAGCACGGAACGACTGTGGCGGAGAAAAGTGGGGTCGCACGCAAATAAATTGGTTAAGATGCAAAGAAAATGCCAACAAAAGGAAAATACATCGAAACTCGAGAACAATATTGATTGCCTACCCTAATTCAAGTAAGTAGGTAGTTTCCTAGGTACTGCGACAGCTCATACAAAAAATCGTTCAAATGGATTTACATGGCGAGGAAGCAAAATTTTCAAAATGGTCACAAAAAGTCGTTAATGCAATTTAACGGATTTTTTCGTAGTTAAATTTCGTTAAAAAGTTTTAACGAAAAATGCCGGTAAATCCGGTAAATCGGTAAATTGTTAATCGTTAAACGCACACCCCTGCTGTAGATCCTTTAATGAATTCGTGAAGAATGCAGTGCTGAAAATGGCCATGAGGTAGATCTGGCATTGAGTCCGGAAGATTGGATAGATAAGGAAGTGCAAGAAGGGTCTTGACCTGTGTCCGCGTGCGAACTGTAGACAGGTGTGATGGGATTATGAAATCAGCAATCAATACTGGCTAGTGTGTTTACAAGGAGAACGGTAAAAAACTTTTTGAAGTGTGAAGAGACTTTTTTCCAACCTAATACATTGAATGCGTATGAATCATTTTCGGATAAGCGAGTCGAATCATCCAAAATCCATAGCCCGCAAATTCGCCCTTATCAGAATCATTCAAAAATCCCGGGTCTGCAAAATTAGTATTATCCGAACCATCCAATTATCCGAAAATTTTCGATTGCATCCAATGTATATCCGGCGTATTCCTTTCCACCTTGACCTTACAAGCAACTATATCAGACACTGCGCTCCATAATCCCTGTAGCTTTTACGCCTCTATTGACACCTCTCCTCAGGCTCATCCACCTTTCCGATCCGTGAATCTTCCCTGTAGCGAGCGAATATAATTTCTGGATGGCATTACCGTGTTTTAGCTGTACCTCCTGGAGGTCTAAGTGAGAAAGTTCCTCGTTCAGGATGTCATTGAGTTCAATCTCTGCTGGGCGCATAACAGCGCAGTCTGAAAAGGCGCCGGCTGTCGCGCGCGCTTCGATTCAACGTTCTTGGTTCGGATTTCCCGCTCATGCCAACCAAACCTTCCGTCTCTCCGAGGAAGCTGAATTGGTAACGGACTTGTCTGGGAAGGAGAAAAGACTGACTTGTCCGTAGCCTCGCCACAGAAAGTCATTGTGTAGGCCTAATACGCATTCAATTTACCTCCACGACGTGTCGTAAGCATGGATTGCGTGCGTATCCCACGTTGTCAGAGGAATTGTCCAACGTCTACTATTGTCCTCTATCCATTTTCTTTCGACCTAAACTGTACACCTCAGTAGTTCTCACCTTCATTTTTCACAAGCTTCGCTATCCTTAAATCGAGACTAGCTTGACGGAGTCCCTTGCGCATTCGGATGGCGAACATTCTCGCGTGATCTGTCCAACTACTTATATTAGGTTGTCCCATAAGTCCCCGCCGTTTTTTTTTCAACGATTCACTGCAGATTTCGCCGGCGGTCTCTTGCATAGCGCTGCATAGCTTTCGAAAGAGAACGATTTGCTCTATCAGAACATTATTGCATTTATTTTTTCATCATGGACTTTCTCAATTTTTAAGTCGTTGAAGTGAAAGGTGAAAAAGTGAAAAAGTAGCCATTTGCGCACTTGTTCTCTCCGCTTAGGTTTGTGATTTTTTGCGCAGTTTTTTATAGCACTTGGAAGACAATGTTCTGTGCCACAAGAATATGTGTTGGTCCTATTTTCCCACTTGCCCTTTATTGATTTTTAGCCCCTCAAATTGGGTATTCCGACTTTTCCGTCCGAATTTTTACCAAAACTCCGGTTCTGTGGTTGGACTTTTTTGCTTGGTGTCATATGTCGTTTGGAAGAGGATGTCTTGCTCAGTAAGAATTTGTGTCGCGTTTATTGGCTCACGCTGATTCCTGTCGAATATCAACAACTGAAGAAGGAGAAGGAGTTGTTGGTGAAGACGATTTTTCTCTTTTTGGCATTTTATTGATATTCGAAGAAATCAATAAACGCGACACATATTCTCTTAGAGCAGGACATTCTCTTTCGAATGACATATAACACCAAACCAAAAGTCGAACCACAGAGCAGGAGCTGTCGGCAAAAATAACCATCCTCCTTCTGACGTCCCAATTTGATGAGCTAAAAATCAATAAAGGACAAATGAGCAAATAGCACTAACAAATATTCTTGTAGTACAGAACATTGTCTCCCAAATGCTCGAAAAAACTGCGCAAAAAATCACAAACCTAAGCGGAGAGAACAAGTGCGCAAATGGCAACTTTTTCACTTTTTTCACTTTTCACTTCAACGACCTAAAAATTGACAAAATTCATGATGAAGAAAGAAATGCAATACATGCTCTGATAGAGCAGATCATTCTCTTTCGAAAGCTATGCAGCGCTATGCAGGAGACCGCCGGTGAAATCTGCAGTGAATCGTTGAAAAAAAACGGCGAAGACTTATGGGACAACCTAACACATACAAGGTATCCATTACGCACCCTTGTCTTCGCCTCTTTTGCCATCTCCTCAAGCCTGTGAGATGATAGGTTGATCTCGTCCTTTGCCTCTTCTCCGTTAACTCCACATCTTCGTATAAGAGTAGTGCAGCTGCTTGAATTTTGCTCACCCTGCCACTTTATGCCACCCGGGGTCCCCTTGTGGCGTTGCATTTTTTCCTGGTTCCTCCTTACCGGTTCGGTTGGCTCAGAGTGATCCGCATCGGGTGCTCTTCTAATCGCTGCAGTTTTCGCCACTTCTATTACAACCCATGCAATACATTTCTGTGGCCAGCAAGTCAATACCTAATCCTTCCCAGGTAGGTTTGTCATTAGTTCGACGATCCGAGATTGATGCAAGATATAAGCGGCTTGGGCGGAGCACGTACCATGAGCCTTGCGTAGGGATCTTCGATAGAGCTGGCTGCTCTTCCGGCTGCGCTACCGCGCGCCTAGATTGCGTGCCATCCTTGGGCGGGATCCATCCATGCTAATCTCCTCTGTGGTGTCCAAATTTTAGCATCTGTTCAGGAATTAACAAGAAGCAGGCGTAGGAATAACGATAAGGATAACTAAGGGCCTCAGTGAACCCTTTCAGAGGCGCATCACGCATTCCACTTCTACGCAATGTCGTAGAGTGAATTTGAATGCGTATTTGGCCTATACAATGACCTGCGGTGGTCATCCGACAGACCTTCAGTGCTTTGTCCTTTGCAGATGAATGTGATAGAAATTTACCAACACCTGGATGGATGGAAGACTTGCTTAGAACGGCCGGGAACTCTGAACCAGGAATCTGGAACCATATGCACGCGACAGACGGCTCTTACTCCGACTGCGCTATCGGGCGGCCATGATAGAGATACATACCATTTCACGTCGAATTAATTGGACACTTTCCAAATCAAGTTGGACCTTTTCGAATCAAATTGGACACTCTTCTAAGCCTAAGCCTAAACATTTTGAAACCAAAGCGAACTCTTGCCAATTGAAAGCTTCTTCTAAGCTAGAAATCTGGAACTGAAACTAGAGACTCTCCAAAAAAGTTAGAGTTATTTTTTGTTCAAGTAGAATTTTAGTACAACTTTTGTTGAAGATTTAGTTCATCTACCCAATAGATGAACACGTTGTTTGAAATTCTATAAAAAAATTTTCTTGTCAAAATTATGGCTTATAACTAGCTTGTTTCAAAGAGCAGAAGGACGGCCATTTTTTAGTGCCAAAAAAAGAAATTGCGCCATGCTCTCCTACAAAACGTCGCTATTTATATTTGAATGGTAGCAGAATTTCTGTTTGCATGGGTTTGCACCTGTTAACGGTTCATCAAAAGCAACTGTAAAGAGCACAGAAATTCTCACTTTAATGGTTTATGTAAGTGGCATTTATATTATCAAAGATAATAAAAGTGATGGCGAAGTTTTTGAATGCATGGCGCAATCTGATTTTATAGTGCGCTATAAGCTGTTTCTTTTCTGCGCTTCAAGACAAACTTCAAGTAATTATCTTTGCTCTAAGAATAAAATTTTTATAAAGCTTCATAAAATAAATTTAAAAAATTAGCAGGTAAACTAAACAATTTCAGAGAAAGTTATACCAAACTTTCCTTGGCCAAGAAATTATTCTAAGCCTTTTATTGAGTTTGTTTAACCTTCCTAAAGGTAATTTCGATTTGGAAAAGTTCGCTTTGATTTCAAAAGTCTTAAAGAGTGTCGAATTTAATCTGAGAAGTGTCCAGTTCGACTCGAAAATGGTATAAATATTAGGTTGTCCCATAAGTCTTCGCCGTTTTTTTCAACGATTCACTGCAGATTTCGCCGGCGGTCTCTTGCATAGCGCTGCATAGCTTCCGAAAGGGAATGATTTGCTCTATCAGAACATCTATTGCATTTCTTTTTTCATCATGAATTTTGTCAATTTTTAGGTCGTTGAAGTGAAAAGTGAAAAAGTGAAAAAGTAGCCATTTTCGCACTTGTTCTCTCCGCTTAGGTTTGTAATTTTTTGCGCAGTTTTTTATAGCATTTGGAAGACAATGTTCCGTACTACAAGAATATGTGTTAGTGCTATTTGCTCATTTGTCCTTTATTGATTTTTAGGTCATCGAATTGGGACGTTCGAAGGAGGACGGTTATTTTTGCCGACAGCTCCTGCTCTGTGTTTGGACTTTTTGGGTTGGTGTTATATGTCATTCGAAAGAGAATGTCCTGCTCTATAAGAATATGTGTCGCGTTTATTGATTTCTGTTGAATATCAACAAAATGTCAAAAAGAGAAAAATCGTCTTCACCAACAACTCCTTCTCCTTCTTCAGTTGTTGATATTCGACAGGAATCAGCGTGAGCCAATAAACGCGACACAAATTCTTACTGAGCAAGACATCCTCTTCCAAACGACATATGACACCAAGCAAAAAAGTCCAACCACAGAACCGGAGTTTTGGTAAAAATTCGGACGGAAAAGTCGGAATACCCAATTTGAGGGGCTAAAAATCAATAAAGGGCAAGTGGGAAAATAGGACCAACACATATTCTTGTGGCACAGAACATTGTCTTCCAAGTGCTATAAAAAACTGCGCAAAAAATTACAAACCTAAGCGGAGAGAACAAGTGCGCCAATGGCTACTTTTTCACTTTTTCACTTTTCACTTCAACGACCTAAAAATTGACAAAATTCATGATGAAGAAAAAATGCAATACATGCTCTGATAGAGCAAATCATTCTCTTTCGAAAGCTATGCAGCGCTATGCAAGAGACCGCCGGCGAAATCTGCAGTGAATCGCTGAAAAAAAAAAACGGCGGGGACTTATGGGACAACCTAATAGCTAAATCGGTCGGCTTAATGGTAAAGACTCTGGAAGAGCTAGGTACATACCTTGGTTTACCGGCTTCCCTTTTCACGCTGCAGAACCTGTGCTCTAACTGTGACTGCGATCTCGTGGAATTTCGCTGGCATATTCACCAACCAACGTCGGCGCGCAAAATCTTGACTCATCCGTTTGAGCTCACCGGCAAACGCTTGACAGCTAAGAAAACCAGTAGCTATTATTTGCGCTTGTCAAAACAAGAGTGGCTGGCGAAGGGTTGGTTACACGGCAACAACCCCAGAGCACTGTGTGCTTACTCTCGTTCGGAATTTTCTAGTCTGTCATTCTGAAAACGTGCAGCATTGAGCGTGACGTATCTCAAATGTGTCTGACTAGTTGCGCTAGATTAAGGTTGACTCTGTCGCGCGGTAGCGCAGTTGGACGAGGCGCAGCTGTCGCGTGCACTTCCCCCTAGCTCAATCAAGCCTTCCGTTCCTCCGACGTCGGTGGATCCAGAATTGTCTGGGAAGGGCAAAACACTGGCCTGCCCATCTGCTGGCCACCATGAGTCACTATTTAGGCCAAATTCGCATTGAGATTGTCTCCTCGGCACCTTATTAGAAGTAGAATGCGTGGCGCACACAGCAAAAGTATTGACTAACGCCAACCTTTATCGTATGTCCTTGTTTCGGGCGTAAGCGTCTTCAATGTTTGCAAAATAAGACTTTGTGAAAAACCCTGAATAAGGCTACTAGGACCAGAACAGAGTCACGACTATTCGAACGTCCACATCCAAAATGGAAGCAACTTCTCGATCAGCCTTAAGGTACGAAATTTGACAAAAAAAAACAGTTTTCCCATTATGATGCTTCCATCAATAGCTGTGCTTCTTTGCAATCTTCGGAATGATTCCTGGTGGTCGGCTAGTAGATGGCCTTCTTAGGGCGTTTAGGACTTCTTCACATATCCCAGAAGTTGGAGAGCTTCCCCTGCTGCGGTGTGGAATCGAACCATATCCGGATGTGGTGGGTATAAGCAGTACTTGAACCTACCACAACTAGATTTGCTGATAGCGCTACATTATTGATTCTGAAAAAATTAACGAAAAGACAAATAAGTATACACAATTTTCGCATCAAATTGGACACCTTCCAAATCAAATGGCACATTTACCAAATCAAATGGGACATTTTTCAAGTCAAATTGGACACTTTTCGCGACAAAATGGACACTCTTGTAAATGAATTTGATGCTCTGGAATCAAAGTGGACGCCTTCCAAATCGAAACAAGTTTCTTACAGGCTAAACTGCAGTCTCTCCAAAATGGTTAAAATATTTTTTTTTGTTCAAGGAAAATTTGGTAACAAACTTTCTTAACTTTTGTGGCTTTCCTGAAAGTTTTTAAAGCGTAGCTGCTCGAACGAATAATAATAATAATAAATAATTGAATCAAATTTTTATCTCTCAAGAAAAATTAATAAATTAAATTTCAGTTTAAAGTGCATCGAAGCAGCAATCATTTATTGCGTTAAAAGAAGAGATCGCGCCATACGCTTGAAGAGCTCGTCGTGATTTTTATTTGATTGATAGTGTAAATGCTGCTTACGTGAAGCATCGAACGGTGGATATGTGTGTTCTTTACAATTGTTTGCGTTATATCGTTTTCAGGTGTGAAACTCCGTGGAAACCAATAGAATAAAAATTGCGACGTCTTGGACGACGGCATGGCGCAATCGTTTCTTCAAGCACTAAAAAATGGCCACCTTTCTGCTCTTTAAAACAATCTCTAAACCAAATATCGTCTTCAAAAAATGAGATTCTTATAAAATTTTAAGCAATGTGTTCGCTTATTGGGCAGGTGAATTAAAACCTCAGGGAATGTCGTACTAAATTTTCTTGAGTAAAGAATTATTGAAACCCTTTTCGAGAGTCTCTAGTTTAAAGTAGAAGAAGCTTATTTCAATCTGGAAGAGTTCGCTTTGATTTCAAAGTATTAGACAAGAATAGTGTGCAATTTGATTTGAAAAGTGTTCAGTTTGACGTGAAAATAGTATAAATGTCATAAGCTTTGCTTTGGTTAGGAGAGTCTCTAGTTTAATGTGGAAGAAGCTTCTTTTGTTTTTTGGAAGATGTTCAGTGTGATTTACAAAGCACTAGACTTATTTAGAAGAGTGTCTAATTTGACGTGAAAATTGTATATAATAGTAAAAGTGTGATTCTTCAGAACAACCACTGCAGTAGCTTGTGGTTCATCAAGAAGATGAGAAGCAGAGACGACGGTTTTATGGGGCTGTCACAACGATGGGGCGCATATCCCTGACGCTTCGCTGCAACGCTGTCTCTACGACCGACATTCCGTAGAAGTAGAAGACGTGGCTCATCCCAAAAGGATTGATTAACATCGTCCTCTATCATTTATGGTTTACGAGGTTTCTCCGATTTTATTTTCACCCCCCCCCCCTTCCCTGCCCCAGAGCCTGACCCCGACGTCGTCTTCTGCTCGGTGGTCGTCATCATCGCGCGCGGGGTTTCCCCGGTCTGTACGGCCGGTGGTCGAGTGGTGGTGGTGGTCCGTTCGGTTTCGCTCATGCCGGCCGCTGCTCAAAGCAGCTTGAGAGTGTAAACAATGGAGTTATCTCTCCGTCAGTCTGCCTAGATGTTTTGGTTCATGGCTACGGTGCATGTTATGTTTGTGTGTGTGTGTATGCGCGCGAGAGCGAGAGAGGAGGAGCGATTATTATGTCACGAAACGCGCTTAGCTATTCTATTGGTATTACACATTAGCCACAACGGAGGTGAGCCTGTGAGCCTGTTTGCCAACCGCTCGACTCCACGCCCCATAACAGACCACCGCTCGCTTCGTTCCTACATACCCCGAGAAGAGCGAACGGCGGCCGACGGACCACCTCCTCTGGTGCCGAATTCATCATCGCGTATACCCTCGGGTATGCATCGTATAGGTATTAGATGAACCCATGATAAGGCATACATGATAAACCATGCCCTTCATATCCTGGCTATATCAGTGGGTTGAGAATATCCCACGATCGTTGCGGGTATCTTCGCATATCCGCCAGGATTTCGCGCCCCATTGACAAAAATGCGCGCCACTGTGATCAGCTGTTATCGCGAGATGTGGGCTGTTTGTTATGTTATGTCTCTTATCAGATGTTGTTTGTGGGTTTTTTGATCTAACGTGAATTTGAGGTAAAGTTTACTAGTATTTATTGGTTTAGTTTGAAGGCAACTATAGATTTACGAAAGAATTTTCGTTCTAAATTACAGCATTTTCGAGCATTTGTTCTGGTCAGAGTGAATTCTGCGCAGGTGCTCCCTTTTTAACTTAATTTTTAATTTTTTTTGAGAAGGTTCGTTTCGCCACTTCCTTCATACGAACCACCAAAAAGTAAAGGAGACCAGCTAATTATCGATTGGCCTAGGCGTCCATTAAATTGCTTTCTGTAATTGCACAAGCGGGTGCCTGTAGCGCAGTGGGAGGAGGTGCCGGCTGTCGCGTGCACCCGATATCAGGTTCTTGGTTGGGATTTCTCGCCCAGGTCAGCCAAGCCTTCCATCCCTCCGGAGTTGGTGAACTGGTACCAGATTTGTTTGGCAAGGAGCGCTGGCATAGGTTGCCTCCCCAAGTATTGTATGGCCAAATGCGCTTTCAAGTCACCTCCACGACATCCCATATAGGTACAATGTGTGGCGCATCCCATAAGGGGTTGAGCAACGCCGTTCTTCGCTTTTGTCCTTTTTTCTAGTCGGAGTAAATTCTACGAGGATCACACTCTCCCTCCTTCCCGCATTGGACATGTATTCTGTTCTATATTTTAGGCTGTAGAACCACAGCTAGGCTAAGCCATTATATAAATAAAATAGAATAAAGTGATACAAGATGAAACAATAGACAGCCTTCTTCAACCATGTTTGTCAAACGTGAATTATCCAAAAATTAAGAAGGTTCGTTTCGCCACCTCCTTCACACGAACCACCAAAAAGAAGACCAGGGTCCGGATTCATCAACAATTAAAACCGCGCGTATGCGAGGTCTTAGGGGTGGAGATAAGATAATGGATATAGATGAATGCATTATCATGGTATTTTTACCTCTTATACCCGCGTGTTAGTCGTTGATGAATCCGCCCCTAGCTGATTATCGATTGGCCTAGACGTCCTGTAAATTGCTTTCTGTAATTGCACAAGCAGTTTTTTTGCACGTCTGTCATGGTAGTTTTACCTTACCCTCGATTCCTTTCGTGAATAGTAATCGTACCCACTACTCTCAGCAAGTAGTGGGTACGATTCCCCAGCGGCATTTCTACCCATACCCCACGATTGATGATACCGGTCCGTGGTCAGCAGCAGGCCACGAAACACTCGGACAGTGATGGCAAGTTTTATGTGGGGGTTAGACCATCATCATCACCAACATCGTCATCATGCTAATGAGGAAGTGTAGACGATAGCTGAGGTAGAACACAGTAGGCGTCAATGGACATCTGGAGAATGAGAGAGATACACGATCATCAAGTCATCATCAGATTCCGATCACTACACACACAGGTTGTTCAACACCGGGGACATTGCTGTACAAACACAGCCGAAGGAAGAAGGCTCTCCTCAGGATCTAAGAAGTCGGACTACTTGCAACGTTAAGAATAGGCGATGTATACAACTGATAAAGAACTAAATATTACAAACAAATACCCTGTGGCAGTTGCCGTTAAACGCTTATTTAGCAGCAGCAAATCATTCAGAAGTAGAGGAAGAATACGTAGAAGAGACATGAAAAGGGTATGTGAAGTGACAGCGAGCTAGATCTCTAATAGATGTATGGATAATGTCATTTAAGATTTCATAGCTAATGGCAACAAAGGTCATGAGATTGTCATCATTAATAAAAGAAGAAGTTGATGTCAAAAAAGGTAACAAAATCAACTAGCACACAGTACTCCACAGGAGTTAGGTGAAACGATGAGGATGAGAGGACTGGGTTTTGGTAGTGCGTGAAGAGAGCATGTGGGCGAGAGAGAATTCGTTAGAAGGACGGAATTTTCGAGAAACGTGCAGTCGTAGTAGTATGGCTTTACTACGACAGAAAACCCTTTAGAACTCGTCACGTTAGATGCCGGCTGCCGTTTAGAATTACAAACGTTGCCCACCCAGCGTTGGTAACACTGGCAGAATACCGGCTGCCGCTAGTCCTCCGGGACCCAACAGAGCCGCATACCTCTTCCACATCACGTCCATGTTCGTTGTGTTGCTGGTCACTCTGAAATCAACGAATTCATGCTGGGATCGATGTGCCTGATGCCTACAGAACGCCATGTTGACACAAAAATTTCTGCACCAGGTGGGACACGAACCCACGCTTTCTCCGCCAGGATGCTTGCGCCTTTACACTTCCTGCTCTGCCTGCTCCTCTTTTCATTAAGATCTACATTTCTCGGTGATTCGTACAGAAGTGATTCTGGGTGAAATCAGTGCTAATAAGTTATCAAATCTAGCGTCCAGTAAGTCACTTGAAATGGGCGACCGTGGCGCAGTCGGATGAGGCGTTAGCTTCTGCTCTCACGAACACCTCAGCGGAAGTGTTTAACTCAAAACAGAAATTGGGTAAAGCACCTAGTTAGGCCGATGAAGGCAGTAAGCTATCGGTCGATCTAATGACTACTAAGAGTAAGAGGGCGCATTAGGAGACCACAAACAAAAAGTCTATTACATTATTGGTCTGGGTGAATTACCTGCCGAAGATAATTATACTTATACGATTTGCTTCGAAAAATGTCCGATTCTGATTGAACTTGAGTCTCCACGACAGCTTCACCTTCGAAAAATGTCCGATTTTGTTTGAAAATTATTCTATTCTGTGTAGCAAATGTCCTAGATCATTTGAGAATCTTTCAGTTTGATTTGAAAACTGTCAAGTTTGAAATGGAAGTGGTATAACTGTGCTTGGGCGCGTGTAGCGCAGTCGGAGGAGGCGCCGGCCCTCTCGTGCACTTGATATCAGGTTCTTGGTTTGGATTTCCCGCCCAGGCCAATCATGCCTTCCATCCCTCCGGGGTTTCCGCGGTCGGTGAATTGGAATCGGATTTGTCTTAGAAGGATAGAGGGATCTATCCTAATCGGAGGGGGTGTAAAGTGTTTTGGGTCTACAATCCTTTACTTGAGTCTCCATGATAGCTTCAGCTGTTGTCCCACTATCCGATCACTTCTACATAAATTCAGGGAATATGGTTGTGTGGCATGGGATGACGAACGCAGTTGTCACCTTACGGTCGCTCCCTCCAACTAGGATAGATCCGGATAAAGCGCTGACATGTTCATCGGCTGGTTCAACCATAGAATCTGAATATCTTGCGATCGTATGACGGTGCTACATTTGTTATTTTTTGAGCAAAATTCAAAAAAAAACGATTTTTTTTATCATGGAAGTGGAGCAAGAAGCGCAGTCGGAAGAAGAGCTGACCACCCATGGACACCAAGAAACCATGTCGTCGATCCCCTAGGTCGTTGAAGTGGAGAGGGCATCAGATGGCTTGCCATCGGTCGTCGGACATCAGAAGTCATTTTGTTTCTTCCATACGATCGTGAGTCAGACCTACGTAGGAAAAAAGAAACGATGGACCAATCACAGATTGACTGGCGCTAACATCTGTTTTTTAAAACTTTTTATTGAAACAACTGCTTAGATTGAGGATTCAGTAAAGAGAAAATTCAACGAACGGAGCAGAACTGAAGGTTACTTGTATTAATATTACCAATGAAATAAGCATTCCAATACATTGAACGAGTGTATGGTTCAGTTCTAATCGAGTTTTTCCTGTGTTTTATCGCCTAACTATGCTTAATTAAGAACTTTCTTCTATTATTTAGTTTAAATTTGTTGACCGCCCCAATTTTTTTCGGGCATTACTCATAGCTTCCACGGTTAAACTAGATGTTCAGTACGTGGCGCATCCCAAAAGCCAGTTCAAAATTTGAAAAATTGAGAGCATTTGATTTCTTAAATATAATAGAAAATATTTGAATTCTTCGACCAGACCTTGTTTCTGGAACAACTTTCAGATTTAGGATGTATTCCAGCCAGCAGGAGTTGAATCTTCTTTTCACGCATAATTTCTTTTCTCTTTTTTTCCTGATTCTGCCCATATTATCCGGCAACTGGAGCTTTTCGAAAAATTCTGGGAAAAAAGGCATGGCGAACGAAACGGCCTTGTCCTTCTCGACAAGGATAGGCTCTAATCTTTCTCCTTTTGTGAGAAATGAGCTCCAAAACAGAAGAGGCAATCCGATTTCACCTGTTTGGTCGTCCTTCACGCAGGGTCCAATTCCGAACTTTCGCGTTGTTCTTCAGATGACTGAGTATGAGCTTGGTCTTGCTTAGTTGACTTTCTTCTGGAAGCGTGTCCCATTTGAAGTACCTCATTGTCGCTTCAACGACAAGGCGAATCTGAAAGCAGAGAGGTTGCAGAGGTTCCTGAATCCTAAACGTATTAAAGGCTTATAGGTTCCGAAAATTGGGCGATCAAATGCTTGATCGGGATGGATACCAGCAACCTTTAGGTCCGCATGCAACGTATCAAGCTGCTTCGGCCGCCCTTTAGACCGTTTTCCGGGCACATCTATGTTAAGGCCAATCTTCCTAACAGTGTCACCACTAGCTCGAAGAACGTGGTCATACCACCGAAGGCGAGCTTCACATAACTTGTCAGCAATTGGAGCGACACCGCCGACACCGACACCGACGAGTGGCGTCACCACACCAGAATAGCGGACCCCGCCTCGAAGCGGGACAAACGCTGAAGAAGAAGAAGAAGAAGAAGAAGAAGAAGAGGTTCCGAAAATTGGGCACTTTTTGTTCAATAACTTCAAATTGACAACATGAAAATGAACGCCCACACACAAAATTTTTGCAGTTATTTTCTATTTTTAAAGTTTTTATTTCTGCCCAGAGGGTACGTCCACCACAAGAGCTCTGAAAAGACAGATCCCCATCAGCAGTTACCGTTACCAGCCGGTGTGACTCTTGGGTGAGACTTCGCCCCAGAAATTGGTAACACCTGGCCGATCGATATTGTATATCTATCGATCGACCGACATGTTCACTTGATTCCCATCACAGACGGTTCGTGATGAGCAGAGGTGGGTCGAGCCGATCAAACCCGCTCCGAGACGGATAGGTCAGGGCGGGCGGACTCACAGACGAATACAGGCTAGGACAGACGCAGGGACGGGCCACCTGTTTCACATGTAACATAGGACAGCTTCAGTCACATCGAATCTTTAAAAAGACTTGAGAACAATGCCTGAATTCTGTAATTCATTACTACAGAGCTCCACGTCCGCTAATAGGGTGCTTCTATTACGCCGTTGCGAAGGCACTGGCTCTGGTGTGCATCCCAAATCGATTAGTAGTTCGAGTCCCGCTCAGACCAACCCAGCCTTCCACCTCAATAGTTGATCTTGGAGAAGATTAATCTATCTTTCTCAGATCTCTTGGGCCTTTTGGAATATGTCACGCATTCTACTTCTACGTGATGTCGTGGAGGCGATTTGAATGCGTATTTGGCCATGCATTGACTGGTGTTGGCCAGCCGATGAACAACTCAGCGCTTTATCCTTCCCGGATAATTCTGGTGCCATTTCACCGACCCTGGAAGGATGGAAGGCTGGGTTAGCCTGTGCGGGAAATCCGAACTGCGCTAACCCGCGCCTGTGAATAATCCTACTATATATAAAAGAGTAAGCGGTTGTCCGTCCGCCTGTCCGTCCGTCCGTCTGTCCGTCCGTCTGCCTATCCGTCTGGCCTTTCCTATCCTAGACGTCGTGTAACAGGCGTCCGGGTTCAGACCATGTGTCACCCATGTCAGGTCGAGAGGGTCAGAAGGCGTGTCACCGATGTCGCGCAAAGGGCTTTCGTACTCACCATCAGAAGACATGTCACCGACGTCGTTCTACAGGCGTCCGAATTCAGAAAAGGTGTCACCGACGTCGTTCAACAGACGTCCGGGTTCATAAGAGGTGCCACCGACGTCGTGCAACAGGCGAACGGGTTCGGAAGAGCTGTCGCCGACGTCGCGCAAAGGGGGAAGGGGGGGGGGGGGCAGGTACAGAAGACATGTCAGCGATGTCCTTCAAAAGACGTCCGGCTTTAGAAGACGAGTCAACGATGTCGATTAAACGATGTCCGGGTTCAGAAGGCATGTCACCGATGTCACGCCGTGAGCGTGGGAGGACAAGTTTGGGGGGGGGGGGGGGAATATCTTGAAAAATGAAATTCTTGAAATTCGTGAAAGTGACCTGGAAGGGGGAGAGGGGCTGGAGGTGACACGGAGACGGGGAACCAGTAATACGGGATCTCTAAAATGGGGTCAGTAGACGGGACCAAGGGAATGGGGAAACCAATAATGGTGTTCAGTAGACGGTTACCAATAAGGGAACAAGAAAGGAGGAGTTAATTAAGGATGGTTACCAATAAGGGCAATCAAAAAGAAGGGGTCCAGCAGCTGAAGCGGGCAAGAGGGGACCACTAAAAGATGACCTGTTCGAGAGAACCAGTAAGGTGGGGTGGGGAGGGGGGGGGGGGGGTGGCGTCCGGATTCAAAAGATGTGTCAGTGTTGTGGGGCAACGGGCTTCCGCGTTCAGAAGACGTGTCTCCGATGTCGGTCAAAGGCCGCTTGGGATTGCAAGACGTGTCACCGACGTACAGAGGCAGGCGCGTTCGCTTATCCGTTTAGTATCTCTTATTATTGACAGTTTTGAGGAAAACATTTTTCTAAAACATAGGAGAGAGGTTATCTCCTCAATGGATGATATCTGTGTGATTCTTTCCATCTTCTAACAGTGATGACTTTATTGGGAACTTCATTTCAAGAGAGCAGTTATATGAAACAGCTGTATCACAATCGCAGAAGGTTTCGGACATGAGCAAACCGAATCAGCATGGTATGCGTCAACACACACAGTCAGCCAACGTGCTAGATCATTGATTTTTCTAATTACTATATTAGAAGTTCCAATTTCAGGGTTTGGGGGCGAAGCCCCCAACCAGACGTTTGGCGGCCGGCAGGCCGTTGAACGTCTGGTTAAGAAGGATAAAACACCGACGTTTCCATCTGGTGGCCATCGCGGATCATTCCGTTATCCAAATGTGCATTCACATCAAGCCCACGATATCCCCAGAAGTAGATTACATGGCGCAACTCACAAAAGAATTACTTGACGGCCGACATTCACCCTTTACTCGTCATATCCATTCGTCATATACGGACCCCAAAGGTTTCCTCCCTAAACGGGTATTTTTCTATTGATTTTGGTTAATTTTTTTTTGTGGGAACTGCAGCTTGTGGAACTTGGGAGAAAATGTCCAAGCTTATCATCTTAAATAGTAGCCCTTGATGTCCTATATACGTGGAGAACGATTTGTTCTGCTTCAATTCAGCTGTCCAGAGCAGCGTTCAAAACCAGCGTCAAGTTAAGCCTGCCCAATACCCATCAACAATGCCTCGGCTTCTAAAGGATTAGAAATTCTGCCACTTCGACGAAGCAAAGATCAAACGGTTGCGTGAAGAAACGGTTGCTAAAAAATCGCCAAAATGCGTACTAAAAAATGGAACAAGATGCGAGATAAAATTGTCTACTAACCTTGGTTTTTGCGCTTAAATCTCTTTTTAAAGACTATTTTATGCGTAGGTGTAGGTTGAAGTTCTTAGTAAACAACCTTGATGAACGATTCTACTATGGTCGTGCTGGAACGAATATGTTCGAATAATTATTGGAATAGTCGAATATTCGACATTTCCAAAATTTCGAATGTCGATGGTTTCAAAGGTCGAATATTCGTTAGAATTCCAACATCGAAAGGGAGCCACATTCGAATGCTATTCGAAAATCGAAAAATTTTATTCGCTTATCAAATGAACTACACATCTTTAAGCACAGTACCTACTTCGAACAAACTGTTCGACTATTCGAAAAAAGGAAATATGAAGCTTATTCGATTTTCGATCATTCGAAAAAAGTGGTTAGCGAATGAATTCGTTCATTCGTTTGCTGGAAATTTTTGGACGTCGAATAAATTCGTTCATTCATTCGTTCAAAAAATTGCGATATCGGTTTTATTGGTTCATGCGCTCGTTTGATAAAGTTTCTTAAAAGCACAACTACAGACTCTACGGGAGCGGAACAAATATGCAAGGTGCTAGACTATATAATAGATTTTGTTAGAGTGATATCCTTTAGTTCGGCGGCGTGGTAGTACAGTGGGAGAAGGGGCTGATTGCCGCGTGCAATCCGATTCAAGGTTCTTGGTTCAAATTTCCCACCCAGCTCAACCAAGCCTTTTGTCACTCAGCGGACGGTGATTTGGTATCAGAGTGTATGGGAAACATAAAGCTCTGATTTGCTTGTCGACGGGTCACTGCAAGTCATTGTATAGGTCGAATGCGCATTCGAATTGCTGCACGATATCCCGTAGAAGTAGAACGTGTGGCGCATCCCGCGAAGGGATTGACTAATGCGGACTTTTTCTTCTATTTCTTCCGGTGCTTTGGTTTAGGACCGTTTCAGTAGGAGTAAAGGTTAGGGTACGGCAACTCAACCTTTACCATGGAGAAGGGAGAGGATTGTAATGTCCGGAAAGGATTAAATCACTGTTCTGCGAGTGGGTCTGACTGAGGAAGTCATGGCTTGGTCTCCCCTCCAAATTAGGAAGAAGATCTGGAGTGCATAGCGTGTCCTACATGAGCACAGGCTTCTGAACTGGGCATTTTTTAAATCTAAGTGGTTGATTTTCAAAACACTGGGTAAGGTTTCAAGTCAAACACGACAGCTTCCAAATCAAACTGAACGGTGCAATATTCCGAAGTGACATCACTTGACGCGTAGCTGAAAGAGGTGCCGAATGTCGGGTGTGAGCCAAATCAAGGTTTCTGGTTCAGGTCTCGCCCGGGCCTAATAGGCCTCTCACTCAGCATTGGTCCGAGAAATGCTGTCAGACTTGTTGGCGAAAGATAAAGCGCTGAGGTGTCCGTCGGCTGCCCACCGTTGTATGGGTCAGACACGCATTTATTTTGCTTCCATGACATCTTGGAGAAGCAGGATGCGTGGCATATCCCATACCTTAATTCCTCGAGCAGACATCATAATAGCTTAAAACCACCTCTGTTATAGAGCCACTCGAAGGTTACCGCATAGTTATCTAGATGAAACCTGAGCGTGGGATTCAAAAATTTGCCGTAAAATTCAAGCCGGCTATTCAAAAAATTGAAAAATCTCGTAGTCGAATCTACAGTGGTCTCATTGGCGTGAATGATGCTCTAAACTGTCTGAAACTAGGCTACTTTGATTTGAAGAAAATCATAAAAGTGGCTGGAAAATCGTATAGTTTGGTTTCAAAGTTGTCCGCTTTGCCGTCAAAAATCACAACCTAGGTTCGAAACTTGGCAGGTTTCGTCCGAAAAATGCAATCTGCGGATCGATTAGTTTAACTACAGAAAGGATTCAGTTTGAAATTAAAATATTATTTGGATCCGCTGCAAGAGCCTCGATCAGGGGCCAGTGCAAATTAACTGCCGATGTTGGCTCGATAACCCCTGATAAAAATCGAATGTCTACGTCAGAAAAGGTTCACCCTGCCCTCTCAGTTTAAAAATTCAGGGCACCTGCCCTATGGAATGTGTCAACGTTACGTGGTCATCACCAGAAGCTTTTAGCGTGAAATTTCTCTTGTAGGGAAGATTCTGATGAAACTTCAAAAGCAGATCTCTTTGGAAGAGGAGGAAACGCGTTGTTTTAAAAACCTACATTTCGATACGAACTTTTATGAACAAGAGAAGGCTAAGTTTCTCGACGATTATGTAGGAGGATGGAGAGCAGCTGCAGCGCTAATAATCATGAAACTCTCAGAGGTCAACTGCGGGTGACCTTTCGGTAATGTAAGGGCAACTACTGGTCGTATGAAATTCACCGATAGGTAGTAGGATTTTCGCCCATTATTTGTCGAATGCGACCGTCCTACATGATCGCCGAGAAAGTTGTGTGTCTCCTATTCATACAAATACATGCATAATAAATAATTTAATTTGGAAGATTTTTCTTCACAGTGTTGCATAAGAAGTTGGCAAAGTTATGCAAAAAACTTCTACGTTATACGAAGTTGTATGAGGACAGAAGTTTCAGAATCTCTCTCCTTCAAGAGCAATTTCAAGAGAAACTCCAGCATGGCTCCGGATAGTGCGCCAGATATTTAGGTGTACTAAACTTTTGCACTGGAATGCGAATGATACTGAAACCCTAGCGGTGAACTGCGGGTGATGTTCCGGAGAAATGATCGGACAACTGCTAGCCGTATGAAATTCGCCGACAGGTGACCGATTTTCTTCCGCTGGTTGAAAAGGAACGAAAGTGTCCTTAGTTTGCATTTGCCATGTGATGCTTCCTATTTTTGTTGCCCAAACTCCTCACTACCTTACTCCGAGATCTAAGATCATCGTTAATGTTCACCCGCAGATGACCGCCAGGAGTTTCAGAATGAAATTTGTTGCCGCAGTTGTGCTCCATCTTACTACATCGATGGGATGGTTATATATTCGTTGGGAAACTTGGTTTTTTTCTACTCATGCAAACGCGCATAAATTATAAAATTTGGAGGATTTTTGTAACAAAAATTCGCCTACATATGGGCGAAGGGATGTGAGAAGTGAAGTCTCAAAATCACCCCTTCATGAAGAATTTCTATGAGATTTTTAGCTCTGGAAATGGGGTTTAGAAGCACATTTTCTGTCAAGCAAGTGGGCTGAACGTTTGCACGGCGCAGGCCGAAGCGTTTCTGAAGTAAGTCGACCAATCTACTAGATACGCGCCAGTTTCACCGCCTAGTAATGGAGAGTAATAGCAGAGGAACGTGGTCTCTGTCTTCTGCAGGTGAAGGTACGTGGCGGCGGAAGCGGTGCTGGCGCTTGTACTTAAAGTATTTGGAGGGGTTGGGAAGAGGGGGAAGCTTTGCGCTCGACATCGTCGGTCCCCTCTCGAGATGGCGTGTTTTTACAGTGGTCGTTTCACGGGGCGACCCCCAGGTTTGCACTTTTCCGTTGGTCGGTTTCACCAAAAAACTGTTCGGGATCGAATGACCTTCCCGATTAGAGCAGCAGAAGAGAGGAGCGCCGGGGACGAGGCGAGATAGGTACATTACGGTAGACTACCATTACACACACAGATCTTAGACAAGTCTATGCACCCCTTCCTTTACAGAAACGTCGCCAAGGAGTCGACGAAGGACTCCGCAGCAGCAAGTTCGATGTGATAGAAACTGGTAAACAAAGTTCAAATGAAGACGGATGGGACGAACCTTTGGCAGCTGCCTGTTCAGAAGGTGTGATGCCAGCTCTCCGTGAAACGTACGAAGGCTGATCTGGACGTTGCGCAGCTCTTCATCGGTCACCGATTCGCGAAGAATTTGCCATGCAAACACCTGCAACGACGAACAGAGCACTCTAGATGAAAAGATGAGAAGAGCTGGATGTGGTGTCGGACACATTTTTCATTTTTCATTTTTCACCCGAATGTCATTTCCCCCAAAAGAATGCCGTCCGATTGTTTCCCAACTCAGCCGCGGTGGGAAGTAGTAGTGTAGCCCTTCCTGCTTTCCTTCCTTCAGTCTGTTTCATTGTTGTTATTCTGTTTCAGCAGCCACTTGTTGCCTCCAACCTGCACCCGGTTTTGAAACGCCGAAATTGTTGCATAACAAAAAATTTATGGTAAAAACTGGTTAGGGAAGAGGGTGCGTGCGGTACGTGGGGCAGACGGAAGCGCAAAACATAGCAGCCGAGCGGAGTCAGCAGCGTTCCAACCCAACTAACTGTTCGTACCGATTACACACACCCGCACAGAGCGGTGAAGAGTTAACGAGCAGTAACCAGAAGACGCCAGACGACCGTAATTCACGACCGAAGACGTCGAGCCAGACGCTCCGCAGAAGGAACACGTTCAGCACAAAAAAAAATTGACCACGGACTAGATGGTAACAACATATGAAAAAAGGAGGAGAACGTCGAAAAAAAGCGAAGGAAGTCTGGAGAATTGATAAGCTTAAACTATTCAGAAAATGCCTTCATCCTTGAAAGTTAGTGAAGTTGCCGACGTTTTTTATGCGATAAAAACTGAAGGATTTCTCTGTTTTCGCCATGGCTGCTGTTCAAACCCGAGACAACACAAATTATTTTCTTCTACGAAATTTCCACATTAAACTGGAAACTTCGCAAACAAGCCAGCGCGATTTTCAAACCAACCGAAACATTTTTGAAAAATTTTCAAAATTCAAAAAGTTTTGAAAACTTTTTGAATGATCGAAGAAGAACTTTAGTCAATTTGTATATTTCTGGAGTCTTCAAATCCAAACGGGATGATTTTCAAAAAAAAAAAAACTCGACATTTATCGACGAAAACTGGTAATTTTTCACAGTACACGGGATAATTTTTCAGCCAAACGCGGTCATATATTCGGTAGTAAATTCGCCTGAACTTATACCACATCAGTAGTTTTCTGTAACAAGAACTACTCTATAACTATACACCGAATATTCTATAATTCCACGCTATTTTTTAAACGCTTTCCCTATTATTATTTAATTGTAATTTTATTAATTAAAAAATAAAATTTTGGCTCTCTTGAAATTTTTGAAATGTGTCCAGTTTTCTCGAGAGGAGGACGTTCATTTTAATTTCTTTTTTATTCTATTTTTTATCAATCTCAATTTAAAGAAGGTCTGACTTGAAACTGCAGGCCACCCGTTTCGACTTGAAAAACGTACAGTTCGAAATGAGATTAGTGCGCATTACCACTTCGTTTAAAAGATGACTTCTTAACGCTGAACGTTCTGCCATCTCAAACGGCCATTATTTTCGCGACAACAAACACTATAAGAAGCTGGATTGCGTTGTTGTCTGGATGGCACTGACATGACACAGAAGATATTCTTTTTGACTTTTAAGCATATTGTTGCGGCAAAATTTAGAATTTTGATATTAAAAGCCATGCACAATCTGTCTTCAATAACGTCCAGTTTGAATTGAAAAATAACTTCAAAGGCCTCAATTAAATCTACTATAGAACGTGTTCGGCTGAGTGACCAGTTTGAAGCGAAAAAAAAGACGTGTATTTTTGTATCATCGAGTATAGATCACAGTCAGAGCTATCCCCCAGCCAAGAGCTGCCAAATTAGATTAATTAATTAAATTCTTTTCCTACCATAACAGTTCAGCATTGATTACCGTATTTTTGAAATTTTACACCACATATATTTTGAAGTCTACTCGGCTTGCTAGAAGTCATTGAGAAGTCGTGGTGTTTTTTGTTGACATTTTTATTTAATTACCAGCGAAGATGTTGAACAGTCATCTTCACGGATTCATAATGGTTCTTGGACGCATTTTTTTGCCTTACGCACTTCTCAGTTTCGATATTCCAGAAACATGCCAAATCTCTGCGGAAAAACGTCCAATTTGAATAACTTTTGAATCTTTTTTTACAATACAAAATTTAAATTGTGATATTCCAGAAATGTGCCAAATTTCTGCGGAAAAACGTCCAATTTGATAAACCTTTAGTAACAGTTTGGGCAGTTTTAAAGCCCTCAATTTCATCCGAAAAGTGTCCGAATTGATGCACAGCTTGAAGCAAAAAAATTAATTTCGAATTTGAGCGATTTCATTACAAAAGAGTCTTCATTGGGTTGATTGAGCACTTAATTATTGGCGAATTTTTTTGGATAGTCGATGCCAATCCACACTCCACATGCATTATTCTGCCAGCTTCTATGGAAAAACTCCAGGTATGGAATCTCTATACTGACAGAGGAATAACAAGAAGTGAGGTGCGGAAGAGGAAAGTTGGAGTTGTCGTTGTTGGTCTGCAGCCGAGAAGCTGGCTGGTCTCCAAACAAGCAGCGGCGGCAGTCGCCGCCGCATCGGTAAGCACACTCGAGAACTGGTGTCCAGTTGAGTTACGTAAAAAAAGAACTTCGTTCAACTTCCAGGGAGCTTCGCGAAAGTTCCAACTGTACAGACAGTCGTTCCGAATACCGGTTTCGTGACCATCGTCGGCCATTGTTTGCGCTTCATATGTGTAAACGAGCGTGAGAAATCGACAAAAAGTCATGGGAACGTCCGAGGCCCATCGAACCCCACCGCCACCGCCGACGCTACTAGGTCTGAAGGTCTCGCTCGGCAAAAACGTCCGTGCAACAGTGGAGACCAGCCCGATTAATGAACGAGTTTTTCCGGCAGTCTAGAAGAGCCTGGAAACTACCTCTGGCACCTCATCAGCCAGAACAAATGGTTCTTCAGAGGTCCAGGATAAAGTCGAACAGATTCTGAGGCATGTGATATTTCCCTCCGAGCATGTGTTATTCAAGAGGTGGTTTGTGTGTGTAGAAAGACTTCTAGCCATCACACCACACAGTTGGTTTTGTTTGTCATCCTTCTAAATATTCGGCGCACACCAGTTTTGCACCGTCACCACACGAAAGAGGACTGTTTGTGACTTCTGCTAACTAGTCGCCGCTCGGCTAGAAAAACAAAAAACGAACTGGGTTACTTTGCTCTTCCCGTCGCCTACCTCGGCTCAACGCGGAAAAAATCAGAAAGTAGGAGGCGCTGGGGGAACCGCTTGGAAAAAGAAGAACAACGTGTAGAAGCAGGTCGTCTAGGTGCAGAATGAGGGCAAACATTTCGAAACGAAAGGTTAAGACGGATGAGTAAGAAGAGCAGCAAAGTCCAACGAAAGTGAGAGCAGCTGGATGCCTCCCATTATGAATGCATCTGAAGACGATTTCTACTAATCGTCCTATGTACAACATGTGTATAGAGTTACCCAAGACCAGTTGAGTCAGAGGTCTGATTGAGGATCAAAATACATCGGTCAGAAAGAATGGACCACCAAAAAATAAAAATAAAACACATCCAGGCAGTAAGGTGCACCGTTGTGAAAAAAAGAGACGAGGAATACACCAAGCTATAAGCTTCAGAATGCTTTCTGAATAATTGGGTTACGCCCCCCCCCCAAAGTTCAGGCTCTTCTCTCTTTTCAAAAGCTAATATCTACGAAAAATTACTGGAAACAGCAAATTGTCACGGTAAAATGGTTAATCAGAAAATTTCAAAACGTGCATAACGTTCCTTATTTTAGACTAAACTCGTACAGGTAGCGTAGGGTTTAGGTTAACCTTCATGTGATGAAAACGACAAAAATAAAATAAAAAATAAAGAAGAAGAAATAAACGGCCAGGGGAAAGGATGGATCACCAGGCCACTGAAGATAAAATTTAAAATATACATAAATATTGGTCTAATCTTCTGTTCTAAACCCGTCAGGGATAACACAGAAGCCAGGCATCCTCAAAAAGCTGCAGCTGGTGAGAGAAGTCAAGAATAAACGACAAGAAATAGATCCTAAGAAATTAGCGAGCATGCGTAAGAAGAACAGCAGAGAAGTTTGTGATGTTGTGAAAAAAATCCTGAAAAATAGAAACAAGAAGATTATATAGTTCGACTGCTAATCGCAAAAACCTAAGGAAACAAGGGTACAAAACTTCATTTAGAAAAAATCTGAAGCTTCCATCTTGAAAATTTCTCCGACGTTCATCTTCATTTTTAGGACCACTTAATCAAAAGAAACATCCTACGCTAGAGAAAAATAAAAAACAAAGTTGATGATATTAAGTACGATTTTTCGCGACTTCAAACATTTTTACGCAAAAATGGAAACAAAAGGATATCACGGTTCATCTACTAGGTCAAGCGACGTCAAGACCCCTGCGCTAGATGGAATAGACTGGAATAGACTTCGTTTTCATCTGAATGTTTCCAAAATTTTCAGAAAAACATAGGTAAAAGGCACAGCTCTAAATGTAGAAAAAATGAAGAAAAGTTGACCAAATGATAGTATTAAGTACTAGACTTTTTTGCGAATGTATGTCTCTTACCAAACTCAAAAAATACAAAAACTCAGGGCTCAATTGCTGATCAGGAGATCCCCTAAGATGCCTACACGATCGAGTGCAAAAACTCCTACAACGTTCAAATTCGGATGTCATAATCCGTCTTCAGTTTTGAGACCATTTAATACAAAGGAATATCCTAGGAGACGAATGCAAAAGCGAAACAAACAACGCCAAAAAACTGTACTCGCGGTGGCACTACGTCTTAAATTTTTGCTGTTCTTCGGCTTCTTGCGCAATGTCCAGCTACTAGATGAAAGATTCAGTACCAACAATGACGATGGGAAAGGAAAGCGAATATTCCTCGAAAATTTAACAAATTCAAAATTCCAACCTTGGGCTGGGTGCTTTGAAAACTGCGTGCAGCTTTTTCCGCCGCTCGTCTCACAGCGCCTTCGGGAAAAGGACCGTCCGAGATCGGTGACGACTTCTCGTTCTGCTGGAAAGCCACCATAACAGTGTGTTGCGAAAAGAAGATGCAAGTCAGCCGAGGACCGCGCTGGACGAGGATGATGATGTTTGATGATGGAGCAGTGTTTGTCACCTCTTTAGGAGCACTCTCAGCTTGCTGGCCCTGCTCGCAGATGTCCTCCTCGGCGTCGTTCTCGTTCTCACCCTCCATGTCCAGATCGCCGTCGGACTCGTCTTTGTAGTCCGTCTGAAACCCAGCCGATCAGACAATCATAAAAACCATGTGGGAAGTAGATCAAGCAGACCTTAGGCGAGGTTGTCGGGTCGGAGTTGGAGTTACCGACAAGGGGAGTGAAGCTCTGGGTCGACGCTTCTGATATGACCGTCTGAGGAGGAGACGCGAATATGCTGGAGAGCCTGGAAGTACACGATCATGAGGACAGAGTGGAAGTACTTCGACAAAAGCCAGGGGAAATCTGGAGGTCACATCTGAAGACTTCGAAATCGCCAGAGCACTACAGCGTTGAAGGCCAACCTCTGATCCGGCTGTCGTGTGGCGAGCAGTTCGAGCACGATGCTCAGCTTCAAGTCGATATCGTTGAGTCGGAGGTTGAGACGGTTGAGTAGGGTCTTCGAGTCGGGATCCAGCATGGAAATCGACGACGGCACCTGCGCCATGCTGAATACGTGTGTGTGTAGGCGTGTTTGAGTGCGTGAGTGCGACAGGAGGTGAATCCGAGCGGCTGCTGATGGCCGGCTGACTGGCTGGCTGGCTGGCTACAACAGGACGACGACGACGACGACGGCGACGACGACGATGGCTGAGTCGGACTCGTGTGCAGCCGCGCGACGACGGCTGGCGCGTGCTGTGTTGTCTGCTGCTGTCTCCGCCCATCAAAAGGGTACTGTACCTGTTCATAACATCCTCCCCCCCCCCCCCCCCCACCACCACCACCCTTTGACGCGGTGTGTTTTTTCCGACTTGCATGCTGGTCCTCTCCGTATGGGGAGTGCTAGGGGTGGCCCAGGCCGGTTGCCGGAATGCTCGCGGAGAGGAGTGACCTGTCGTCGCTGAAGGTCGACTCTTGCAAGTTGCTGTGGCTCTCAAAGGAGCGGGTGTTGCTGCAACTGAGCAGCAGCAACATCGCCCCCTCTAGACGAGCGATTCGTGCACAGCAGAAGGAGCTGTGAGGCCACTACGGTATGCAGAGAAGAGTGGCTCTAGTAGACTGTGATGAAATGACGCTACAGACGAACATCTTGAAGAGAGCACTTTTCAGATCGACCCACATGCACTCTGACCCTTTCAACAGCAGCAACTCGTTCTGCCGCTGTGTACCTGCTAACGTCACGCAACCGAGTCTCGAAGTCAGACACCATCTGAAGGCGGTTCCTTCCTTCTTACCACCGAACCGCATCAACATGTTGCCTTCATGCCATTCAGTGGAGTAGTACACCGTGAACATCTCCTTAGGTGCCTCAGCAGCTGTTCAGGGACATCATTCTTTTCCAGAGAACCAGCTGGCTTAGAAGCTCCTTTATCCTTATCCCTTACCTAGAAGCAAAAACTAACATAAGCGTGGTGAAAGTGGTCAGAAATCAAACCTAGGACATGAACGTACACAAGAATCTAGAAAATACCACTTAAGAAGTGGAGGGAAATAAAAGTTACGACAAGTCTACACAACACAAAATTTCAAACAAGTATTAACAAACCAACTAAAACAGGAACTGGAGAAAGCAGTGAAAAACGCGCAAACAACTGATGATAAGATCAAGATAAGGAGATCACTGCGCAGGGATGACATGTAAATTCGAGAAGCGTTTCAATTTCTTTTGTAACAGACTACTGTTACTACTAGGGAGGTGTGATTTCACTTGCATTTTGTTCATTTTTTGTTTTAATTATTTCAACGTGTCCACCCGCTCGTGGATGACCAAAGATAAAGATAAAATCAGGGTGGTTGTAGATCAAGATGGTACCGTCAGGGGAACTAATTATCAAGAAATATGGGAGTAAGGAGTAATCCGCCTTTGGCCATCATTGGCGTCAGCAATGGAAGAGCTCTCTGAGAAGAGAACTCGGACCCACATACGTCAAGGGCGAGAGTCCCTAATTTCTGTGGGAACACCCGTAGACCGAGATATGATAAATTTGAAGAAAAAACGTTCAGGTCGGGTGGGGTCTGTGCCAGAAAACCATAGCCAGATCATTTTTTTATCTTTCTACTGGAGAGAATGCAGTTCTAGCATAATGCGCCTATCAACGCTACTATAAATGAAGCGATATTCAAATCCACTAGAGCGCATCACGAGTTTTTTGTTGAAAATGTGATATTCAAATTTCATCTATTTTTAAGAGAAGGATCAAAATTCTTTAACAAAAGTAAGAAGCATTTGTGTTTTTTCATTTTTGCTTAGGCCTAGAGCGGCATTCAAATCGCCTCCATGACATCCTGTAGAAGTAGAATGTGTGGCGCATCCCAAATGGGATTAAGTAACGCCGTCCTTTATCCTTGTCCTAGTCGGAGGGGCGCACTGCCCGGTGGCAGTGGCCTCAAATTAGTGAAGAGTTGCTTCACATTTTTTCTTAAGCACGGAGCGGTTGTTGTAGAAGATTGAAACTGTTAGAAGGATGTTTCATTGCGATCAAAACTCTTGCGCCAGGCGGGACTTGAACCCGTACCTTCTGCTTTCCGTGCAGCGATGCTACACCTTACACCACCAGCGCTGTTTGATCGAACAAAACATCCGCGATATCCTCCCAAAAGCAATCACCTATCAGCAGTCACTCGTCATATAGAGACGAGCCAGCCGCTGATATAAGCATGGAATCGGTTAAGCTGTAGGCTTTCGTAGAAATTACGTTTTATTTTTATTTTTGCTTAAGCCTAGAGCGGCTGTTATAGAAGATAGAAACTGTTGGAAGGATGTAGAAGTAAGATGCATTAGTTCGTAGTGAAATTTCTGCTAGTTTTTACAGTTACATATCGTACCACTACATATAATAGTTGAATTTCTCTGTTCGTGAATATTGGGCTTTATTCATGAGCTTTATATGCTGGGCACATGAAGTGCAGTCGGAGGTGGTGCCTGCTGTAGCGTGCACCCGATACCAGGTTCCTGGTTCGGATTTCCCGCACAGGCCACCTTAGCCTTCCATCGCTCCGGGGCAGGGGCAAGCGTGGGTTCGATTTTTGCTGAAAATTTACGACCCCCCCTTCTTCCACTGCTTTATTCCTTATATTTCTTGATTTCTTCAAGGTTTTATGTGCATTTTGAACCCTTTAATAGGTTCTTATTTTCAGGAGCGGCTTCGACACAATAGAACAATGAAAAGAGGTCACTGAACAATACATACTTTGGTAGCACAATAAAGTTTTTTAAACTTTTGAATACTATTTTTCGACACTTTAAAATGAAGGGTTTCTGGTAACAGTCTTCCAATCATCACTGTTTAATTTGTGCAGGTGTTTTTTTTTTCAGGACGTCATGGACACGACACATTTTTCTACCTGAAGGAGCGAAGTCTGCATCTCAAATTGTGCTCTGAAATAGCATTATAAAAAATGTTGAGTGTTACTTTCTGACGAGGAATTAATTGCTTTTTCTAGATTTTTTTTGAAGCGCTCATCGAATCGACTACGGAGCGGCAAACGAATGGTGGACGATGGTATTCCCATGGAAATAATGTTCTGTCATCCTAAGGAAGCATCATAAAAAATCAAAATGAAACTTACAAAAATCCAAGCCCTGTGAATCGTCCAACAAAAAAAAAACAAGCTTTTCCGCAGCGATGACGGAGCTGCGATGACCATATGATTAGGATGGATCGTATACAAAATCCTCGTTTTTCATGAAAAATTATTTTTCTAAATGTCGACACACTAATCACAATAGAAGATGTTATTTTTAGAACCTGCGTTTTAAGGCATACAAAACACATTTACTAAAGCTTTATGAATTTCCCAGGAGCCCCAAAAAATCTAAAAAAAATCTAAAAAAGAGTTACTCCAGTTTACGTGCGGCTACTGCGTTCTCTGACATGATCGATCGCAATTGAAATATGGATGGACTCCTCGCTGAAAATTTTTTTCTACCTTCTGAAGAATAGGACGACAGAGATTGGAATTGTACCATATAAAATTTTAAGTCGTGCTTAATGTACAGTAAAAAACTAAGCTTCTCCTCTATGATGAAGATATGATTAGGATGGACCGCATACAAAATTCTCGTTTTTCATGAAAAATTTTTTTTTAGCCGAAGCAGATCAGCTGTACGAATAAAATCCAGCCACAAGGACTTCAACGTCCTGATCAATTCACTGTGTAAAAATCATGATTTTCTGGATCGAAAAGGTTGAGTCGATCTTTGGTCGACTTTGCACCAATGTCATCGGAGAACAAATTTGAACGTTCACAAAAAGGTTCATAACTCGGTAAGTTTTTCGAATTTCGAAAATTCTTCTTCTTCTCAAGAAGTAGATAAAACGTCATTACTAACCGTGTAAAAATCGTTTTCCAAATAAGGAGTCGTCACGCGTGGCTGTTGGTTCGATTTTTGAGCGAAAAAATTGAAGTGGCTTCACGAAAATATTTATAACTCGACCAGTTCTTCGAAGTTTCAAAATCCCGCTAGCTTTGCAGAAACTAGAAAAAGAGCCCTTTCTCGCTATATAGAATTCAGTTTCCAAAAGTTTCGGGTCCGATTTCGGTTCCATTTCGCAAAAATACGTACCGAAAATCGAACTCCCCTCCCGCCCCGCATGAAGACCCCTTTCTTGGAAATCGATTGTTACGTGGTTAGGAAGCACATTTGCTCTATTTTTTTAATGGCCGAGCGGGATTTTTGATTTTCGGAAAATTAGCTGAGTTATGAACATTTTTGTGAAATTACTCCGATGACGACGGTGAAGGATTCAGTTCACGACTTCCGAAAATTGATCATATCTCGGCTAATTTTCCAAAAATAAAAAATTTCGCTCGGTCTTCAAAAAATAGAGCAAATGTGCTATAAAACCACATAGCCAACGATTTCCAAGAACGGGGTCTTCATGCGGGGCGGGGGGTTCGATTTTTGGTACATATTTTTGCGAAATGGACCCGAAATCCGACCCCTGCCGCGCATGAAGGCCGAACTTTTGAAAATTCGTTCTTATATAGCGAAAAAGGGCGTTTCTTCTAGTTTCTGCAAAGCTGGCTGGGTTTTGAAACTTTGAAGAATTAGCCAGGTTATGAATATTTTTGTGAAGCCACTTCAATTTTTTCGCTCAAAAATCGAAGGCCTCCGCCCCGTATGAAGACCTAGCTCTTGAAAACAGATTTTTGTACCGTATGAAAGCTCTTTTCTTCTAGTTTTAAAGGAGCGATTGGCCTTTTCGAAGTTTGAAAAAATTACCGAGTCATAGTCATTTTTGTGAACGTCGAATTTCGTCGCTCCTATGACGTCGGTGCCATATCGACCAGGGGTCGATCCAGTCTATTCGTTTCAGAAAACCATGATTTCCACACTGTGCATTGAAGAAGTCTTGAAACTTTTTGTGGCAAGATTTTGACTCTGTGCGTGATCTGCTTCAGGTAAAAATTAATTAATTTTTCTTGAAAAACGAAAAATTTAAATACGATCCGCCCTAATCATCGGAGATCGCTGCGAAGAAGTTTAGCTTTTTACATTATAATATTTATGACTTAAAATTCCATGAAGCACTATTTCACTCTCGCGTGTTCTTTCCTTCAGAAGACAGAAAGTTTTTCGGCGAGAAGACCATCTTCAGTGGCGTTCGATGATATCGGAGAACGCAATGGCTCCACGTAATCTGCCATATTTCGGAGTTTGTTCGACGTCTCTGAAAAATTCAAAAAGCTTTTAAAACTGTGAGAAGTGTGGATCCTACGCTTTGAAAAGCAGGTTGTAAAAATAGCGGCCTACATGTCATTAACGGTGTCGGATATTTTCGGCAAATGATACAAACAGGAGCGTCTGTTCATACAGAGGATCGTTTAAGAGAAACGGGTTTTATTGCCGTGTGTCAAACTGGGGATTAAAATTTTATTGGGTACAACTCCACTTTCTGATGCTGTTTCCTGCAGAAGAGAGAAAATTAGTTCCGTGACAAGTCCATCCGCCGGTTGCCATTCCGTCATCGCTTCGAAGAGCGCTTCCAAAAATCTTGTAGGAAAAGCCTGAAAAAAAATGGAAATTTCTCATTGTCTCCAAATCCGGTGCAGAAAATCTTTATTTTTAACAGGTAATAAAATCATTATTTGAAACTTTATTATATTAATTTTTACAACTTCGCGGGACGAAGGAGAGACTCCACGCCTTCGTAGACATTCCTGAAAAAAATAACTTACTACGAATTAAAAACATAGCCAAAAAACCTGAAGAATAAGAGAGAAGCCTCTGCCAATACCGGAAAATACTACCCTCCCCCTCCAGACAAGACCACAGTACGATCCCGCTTCGATTCCCGAACCTCATGCTTGACCCTGCTCCGGGGTCGGTGAATTGGTATCGGACTTGTCTGGTAAGGATAAAGCGCTGACATGTTCATCAACTGGCCACCGCAACTCATTGTATGGCCAAATACTCATTCAATTCGCCTTCACGACATCCTGTAGAAGTATTTAGAATGCGTGGTGCGAGCATCCTCAAAGGGATTTAGTAACGCCGTCCTTTATCCTTCTTTATGAGCTGCTGAATATTCCAGCCAGTCAGCCGCTCTTACAGTATTTACGTATTTGTTGAGGCGCCGATTAATAACGATAAGGAACGCGGCACTGAACCATCTTGTCGAAAAAGAACTAACGGCCTGAAATTATTGCGAAACAGAAAAAGAAAAAAGAAACGAGAAAACAAAAAACGGTAATGCCGCAAACGATGGGCAACTACCCTAAACTGAAATATACAGGGTGTCTCAAAAAAATGTTTGCACTGTTCGAAAGGTGATAACTTTGCTTACAATAAGGGCTGAAGAAGTTAAGGGCTCATGCGAAAGCCTGAGAAAATAGAAATTTTCTGGCATATGAGCGGCATGGAATGCGCCATGCACTCGCTTGAAAGTCGGCATTTTACACACGATTGATTGTGTATCGCTTGAATACTTGCTACAATTTCTTCTCAAAGTGGCCGTTTTGATTGACTTGTGTTTAAAACTTTAGGGTTTAAAACTTAAAACACACTCTGGTTGGCGGAAAATGCAGGGTATCTCAAAAAATGCAGGTACTCTTTGAAACGTACTAACATTACTGCTAGTGAAGCATTTGAAGATGTTTGAGGTCATATGAGAGCATAGAGTAACGAGATTTTTGAAACGTGCAAGTAGTTAAGATTGTGCCATGCGCTCGCCTGGAACCTTGCATTTCAGACTCGATTGCATGGGTTGAATGCCTGTTATAATCTTCTTACTTGGCCACTTTAACCTGTGCTTTGCTTTTTTTTAACATTATGCGTCGTCCAATAGCTGCCATTATGCCGATTAACCTCTCCATTCAGCTTGAGTGATGCTTCATCAGTCCACAGAGTGCGTCATGTAAAATGGCTCCTGCTCACATTCAAATCGTGTGATCAATAAACTCGCATGTCACTGTCTACCATATAATAGTCAAGTTCTAAGCTTAAACGAAGCACAGCACAGGTTAATCTGACCAAGTAGTAACAAGATTGTAGCAGGCATTCAGCCCATGCACACTCCATCGGGGCGCGTGTTGCGCAGTCGGAGGAGGCGCCGGCTGTCGCGTGCACCCGATACCAGGTTCCTGGTTCGGATTTCCCGCCCAGGCCAACCAAGCCTTCCATCTCTCCGGGGTCGGTGAATTGGTACCAGACTTATCTGGGAAGGATAGAGCGCTGACTTGTTCATCAGTTGGCCATCGCATTATATGGCCAAATACGCATTCAAATCCCCTCCACGACATCCCGTAGTAGTAGATTGCGTGGCGCATCCAAAGGTGAATTGAGTAACGCCGTCCTTTACCCTTTATTTTTTATTTACACTCCATCGAGTCTGAAGTGCAATGTTTCGCGCAGGAGCATGGCGCAATCTTGACTATTTGCACGCCGCAGTAATCTCGTTTCCCTGCGCCTTCATGTGAGTCCCAAAATTCTTCAAATGCTTCACTAGCAGGAATGTTAAAACGTTTCAAACACTACCCGCATTTTTTAGTACACACTGCACTTTCCGCAAGCCATAGTGTGTGTTCAAGTTTTAAACCCTAACAGAAACGCGCAAATCAATAGAAGCGGCCACTTTGTGAGAAAATTATAGCAAGTATTCAAGCGATACACAATCAATCGTGCGTAAATGCCGACTTTCAAACGAGTGCATGGTGCATTCTATGCCGCTCATATGTCAGAAAATTTCTATTTTCTCAGGCTTTCATATGAGCTCTTAACGTCTTCAGTACCTTTACTGTGAGAAAAGTTATCACCTTTCGAACAGTGTATGCATTTTTTGAGACACCCTGTATGTATGTAGACATGGTGAGGAGACTGGTTTTGGAAACAGAATTGAAGGCGGAAATCGTTCAATTAGCGAAACACTTTGCTCTTAATTATCGTCTCGCTGTGGCCACCCTAAACATTTCCGGCAACCCTATTTTTCTCAAGCAGAGCACTGTAGAAATCTGCCATAATTTGAATGCCATTGCTAAAAATAACTAAATTCAATTCTTCTCGAAATCAGACTCAATTAAATCCCCTTATTAGTTAATCTAGTAATTAATAAGAATAATACTTCTATTCCCCTTCCCTCTCTGAGAACACTGTCGTGATTTCCAAATTGTTTCCACGCAGGTGAAATCCAAGCATTAATCAGGAAATGTTGGGAAATCAAACGCTCATGACTCCAAAACGACTTAAATTTGGATAGTCCTGATTGTTGAAATACAAAGTGCACGCTGACAAAACTGCATCAACTAAGTACAGTGGTCTTTAAGGTTGTTTTAATTCGTAGCACGTTCCCTTAAGGACACCGTCAATATGCACCTGCTCTTTTATTTTTGCTCAGCACTCCATGGAAACAATTTGCATGAAGTTGCTCGCCGCAAAAGATTATCGAACATTCTTTATGAAACCCCACTGAGCAGCTCCAATGCAGAAAAACTGCATACAAATGTTACCGCAGGACAGTTTTTACGAGTGTACGAATTCTCAGTCGCTTGAGTTGCTCTTTCAGGAAGGGTAAAGCCTAACTAATTGGCGTTAGATCACAGGAGAAGGAGCAGCTTTTTTTCGTGAGATGGAATAAACTGGTTTCAACTTGCACTACCCACGTATTCCAAATATCTGTTGTAGCGAATTGTTTAACTTTTTGTTCTTCAGAGTTGCACGATGGTTGGAAGTTCTACCTTCAGAAATTCTGCAGTCTAAGAACAGCTTCGTTTTCAAGAAGAAATTGGAAAAGTTTGATATATTACAGCTCTTAGAAAGAGGGGTTGTTCAGCAATAGTTTCAGATATTCCTTCGATATGGTAACGACGCCCGCCATATAATTATCCATGCCTTCATTCACCTTCTTGACGACATTTGTTCGCTATATATGCTTCCCTATGGTCACTACTTTTCTGCGACTAGGCAGTTTTCCTCTAGCTTTTGTTATTGTAAAGGAATTTGTTTTCTTCCTCTTTAGGGTGGTTTGACTTGGTGTCTTTCTTACCTTTTTTAACCCTTGCGTTCTTGTCGTTGCAGGTCCTACTCCAGTGTCTTTTGCTTTCTTTTGCTACGTTCAGCATCTTTCACCCTACTTTTGATGTGGAATGCTCTATAACATGTTTTACTTCTTAAATGATCAGCATCAGTGGCAAATAGCGTTCTGAGCCCTAATCCATTCCTGAAATTAACATGAGGATTCTACCTACTGGTTGTACTAATAGTATATTCTGGCCTTGTTCAGTTTTAACTGCTATCCTATTTGCTGGTTCCACGAGGGTGGTTGGCATACCCGTGTCCCGAAGCTCCGGCAAGGACCCTTGACAAATACTGTTAGGGTACCATGGCCAACTGGTACGGATAGCAGCCGCTCTCTTTTTGCTTCATGGCAGATTACACCGTGTACAGCCATCTGTGGTATATCCTCGACCAATTTGCTCCAATTATTTGGGCTCGGATAATTTTTAGCTGAGTTCTGCTCATTATCGTTTTTTTTTCTTTCTCACCATTTCTCTTTTAATTGCGCTAGCATTCTGATGTATTTGATTGTTTTGAGGCGCACCCTTTGTAGTGTTTAAATAAATAAATAAATAAATAAATAAAACTTAGAGATTTCGTTTTCAGATTTCTCAAAAGCATATTTTCGACTTTTTATGGGCCATGCAGGTCAGAGCAGAAAGTCTCACATGTAGAAACAAAACGAAGAAAAATAGACCAATAGTTATAATTAAGTATGAGACTCTTTTTGCGAATTTATGGCTTTTTAACCCAAAAATTTAAGAAATGCCTGGGTGGAAAATATGAACCAACATCCCGGAATCGGGTGCACACGACAACCGGCGCCTAAAGATATTTCTACGAAATTTCGAATTAATTTCTACCAAGGCCTTCAACTTAACCGGCTCCATGCCCATATCAGCGACCGGCTCGTCCCGATATGATGGGTGAGTGCTGATAGGTGATTGCTTCTAGGAAGATATCGTGGATGTTCTGTTCGGTCAAACAGCGCTGGTGGTGTAAGGCGGAGTATCGCTGCCCGGAAAGCAGAAGGTGCGGGTTCGAGCCCCGCCTGGCGCAAGAGTTTTGATCGCAACAAACATCCTTCTAACGGGCTCCATCTTCTATAACAGCCGAGCTAGGCTTAAGCACATTATGAAAAACACTAATGCATCTTACTTTTGGTAAAAAATTTTGATCCTTCTCTTAAAAATACACAACATTTGTATAACACATTTCCAACAGAAAACTCATGATGCCCTGTAGTAGATTTCCGATTGCAGCACCACCACTGGGTCCAGCCGACGCGTTACCTTTATTGTATCATTTTAGTTTAAATTTTATGAATTAATTTAGTTGTTTCGTTTGGTTGTTGTTTCTCTATGGGATATGAATAAATGAAATGAAATGAAATATTCGCCTTATGTAAAAGCGTAACACGGTAACTGATAACTGATACCAGAAGAACGGGAGGAAGCTCACCAAGGCATTGGTCACACTCCTTTGTGAAACCCAAGAACAAATGAAATGACGCTTCTCGTATCCCTCTGGCAAGCAGTATCCATTGGATCACTTTGGCACGCGACAGGGACAAATGAAGATATTTCCTCGAGTATATCGACGATCAACGAAAGTTCACAGGCTCCCCGAATTCTGTGGAAAAGCCGTAAGAAACACAGACGTGGAAGTATGGTAGTTGAGTAGCAACCATTTTTTAACCGCTGTGCGACTAATGAAGTGCCTCACGATTGTACGGAGTCCAAAGCGATTCTTCGAAATGTGGTTGGTACTGAAGGAAAACGGAACAGTGTTGAAAGACTATAACCTTGAGGGCCTTGAATATTCGGAAACAATTCTAAATCGTCGCTGTTATTCAAGGCACTAAAACTGTTACAAAGTGCATGTTGAGAACATAGGAGAGTTGTTGTCTATAGTTGTGCTCGAATGACTTAGTCGATAAGGCATTCGAATGAATTTCAATCGAACTTGAATATTCGATTTCGGATATTCAGAAGATGGCGGTTTTCCAATGTTTCGAACTCGAATAATCAAGAAATCACATTTCTCGAATGCACTCGAATCCGTGTATTCAGAACATCGTGTTTTTTGAATGCACTCGATTTCGAATATCCAGAAAGACCGCTTTTTTCGAATATATTCGAATTCGATTATTCGAAATTTGTGAGCATTCGAAACCATTCGAATATGCGAAAAAATTTGAGAGCACAACTGTTGTTGCCATATGTATCTCTTTAGTCGCGCACTGAGAATATCACAGGTAGGTGTATTTCAAAGAGCTTGCGATCCTAAAATCCAATAATGAACGAGAAGTGAACGATAGTTTACGAACCGGGATTAACGTGTTTATAGCCGAGAGGCATTATGTTTGACATCGCGCTGCAAAAGCATTGCTACTCATCCAAAACACTGAACGAAATTGAATGCGAATGTGAATGTGCGTTATTCGATGCATGAGGAAGTCTACCTACTTCAAAACGTCTCACTACACCGTGGAAGACTTTTGGAGCATAAGAAGGCGCTAGTGGTGCTATCCAAAGCCTAGAAGGAGCAAGGAAGCCCTACAAAGTAATAGAATGGTACTAGACTGCGTATTAGACCCTCACACAACTCGGTAAGCCTGACCTGTTCAAACAAACACGCCCGTGCATCCTGATACGGATATTTGGTTGCGATCAAAACTTTTGCGCCAGGCGGGACTCGAACCCGTACCTTTTCCTTTCCGGGCTGTGATGCTACGCCTTACACCACCAGCCCTGTTTGATCGAACAAAACACCCACGATATCTTCCTAGAGGCAATCACCTATCAGTACTCACCCGTGATATCAGGATGAGCCGACGGTGGTAGTCTACGGCGTAGCACCGCTGCCGGGAAAGCAGAGGTGCGGGTTCGAGTTCGGCATGGCCCAAGATTTTTGATCGCAACCAAACATCCATCTAGGAACTTCTATCCTCTATGTATAACAGAAGTGTCAAAATCACTACCGTATGTTGTTCTATTGCTAGTTCTGCTTCAGTATCTCATTTCCAAAGGGTCTTCTTTCTGTTCAAAAAAGAAGACCCTTTGGAAATGAGAAAAAAACTGAAAACTTAAAGGAATCCTCTCCCTTGCTGAAGAAAGTACGTTTTGCTCGCACTAGCTCTAATCTAGAGTATTTTCCGGAAAAAAGATGATGATCTGAAAAATATTTGAAACATATTGCATATGCGAAAGTGTCCATTGTTCCAAATGTTGTTAGATACCTTTATAAACACAGATTTATATTAGAATTCCAGGCTTCATGAGATTAGACACAAACCAGCTATATTTTTGCGGAAGTCATTCGATGGATGGAACTATACCGAAATGGAATATTGTTCAGTTCTCCTACTTGATAAAAATGTGTGGCAGCGAAACATGTGCAAAATAATCGCTTATGAGGCTAGTCTCTACTAGTAAAGAAAGAAAATCTTTAACACTGATTGAGTCATACGTTGATTTATTGTTGATTTCCCTATGCTCGACCCTTCTGATTGGCACGACCATGTCCGCAATATTTGGAATATAAACAATTTTCACGTCGGATTGGACACTCTTCAAATCATATGTTGCTGCACAGGTCGATATATGTCGATATGAAAAATTATGATCTTCAAAATTGAAAACAAAAAAGATTTTTTAGGGGTTGTACACAAATAACGGCACGTGTTAATATAGTAGATAATGTAAAGAAATCAAGCAGTGCAGGGTTTTAAAAATCATGAAAAACTTCGAATTCATTAAAAATCGAGCGGTCAACAGAGCAAATGAGTTGCACAAATGGAATCACTCGTGAATTGCAGGTCACAATTAATCCTAAAAATAGCCTTGGTAGAGATGATACTCTAACCTTCGAATGATAACAGTCGATGGCGACGACGGAACTACAACTCTTTTTAGCTTCCCTGAGAAACGAAACGATTACTGACAGCCTATTTTTAGCTGTCATAAGTACAGCGTTTTTGCATTGTGCGCAGGCATTCGTATCTTCGCTGCATATCGGTTGGTGCTCGATACCATTTCGTTCAATTGGGACAAATTCTCTATTAACCTTATAGGAGTTTCGAAAGTAGAAGGAGTAATGCACATCTGCAGATAGAGGGACATTTTGCTATGCCAACTGATCTTCAGAAGACTTATGGTCAAATCATAACCAGCATAATCGAATCATAATCATCAGAATCGGAGGAACCGCTCAAACCGAGGGTCAAACCTATCCGCAAGCTACGCTGCCAATTGTGCCTAACGCACCCACTGCTAAGCCTCTCCCATTGCGTTGCAGCACATCCTTCGGGCCACTCAGAAGCCCGAAACAATTCGGTTTATCTCAAACACACGTTGGCAATGCGCGCCGTTGACGTTTCGGTGTTTGACCTGTAGTCGAACTACTGTGCTTGCGGTGGGCAGAGTTCCAGGTTTCTCGAAATTTTATAGGGATCCCTAAGCAAATGAGCAGCATTAGTGTATGTTGAGATGTAAAGGCGGGCACATAGAATGTACTCCTTCTTCTCACTTTTTTTTACGATTTCTGGTGTCGTCGGTGTACAAATCTTGCCTCCCCTACCTTTAAGATTATCCGAAAGTGATCGAGAGATTTGGAAGCAAGGCTATGGATACCGCGAGATAGATCGAAAATTCTAAATTTTATAAAAGAATAATAGGTTTAAAATTTAATAGAATTAATAAGATAAAAGAGAATCGTTTTCCATAGGAATCCGAGGTTGATTTGCACATTCTGGAAATTGAGTCGCACAACACATGTCGATCACGTCCATAAATGAAGCTACTGAGTTCAGCTGTGTACTCTAAAGTTGAAAAATCATAAAGAGTCTGCCCATCGATCTCAAAACGCCGCTCACAGAATCGAACCCTCGAACCATTTTCTGTAAGTCTGCATCGCTATCCGCCCTGCCACCCAATCGTCTCTTTGAAGACTTCTAGGAGCTTATCAGTTTGCTTGGTGCAATTAAAGCTCCACACCTTGTGCAGGTTAGTTTCTGAACATTACCAAGCTATTCAAGGCGTCGCTTTGGCCTGATCAGCTCAGCTAAAGTGCTACATTCCTTTGTAATTTTTCGCAGATGCCTACGTTAAATTTGAAAACCATTTCGGACTTTTCAGATATTCTCCTGCAGCACTCAACAGGTTGGAAATCTCTGCAGGAAGTTAGTGTTAGGGCTTATGTAATTCTGGAAGTTGCTTTGGTTGGAAAGGTGTTCACTTTACAAGGTATGAGTTATAAGTTTATTACATTTGCAAAAAGCAAATATCAAAACAGTACAATATTTCACCACTCCTACTCTTTGCGAACCTCAAGTATGCAGTTCATGCTCTATAAGTGAAAGAGTTGGCGCATAGTTTATATACAAGACGTGTTACTGGTGCGCGAACTTGTAACACGAAACAATATAGTACTATTTTTTCTGTGGGTGTGTGAAATCGTGGCTTCAAAAGTGTCCACTTTGCTTTGAAAGGTGCCCACGTTGACGCGAAAATGATGTGCATTAAGAAATACTGTTTTTTCATATAATTGCAGAATAAAATTGCCGTGCGCATAGTGACCCATATCTACTGAGCTCTGGTCTACCTTTGTCTCACCTATTCCATTTGCAAATCTTTCCTATTGCCTGCTGTTATATTTTATCCTTTTCTTTAATCCATTTTAGGATCCATTGCAGCTGAATCTTTGAAATGCCACCGAAATCACAACGCTCAGCCAAAGCTTGCAATTCTACGTCTTATGCACTCCCGTTGACTTGCAATTCGATGACTTCTGTGTCCCATTATAGCTCATATCTTTATCGTTGCCAACTAATACGTCTGTTTTATCACATCTTTACAAAGCATTGGAATTAAATAAGGATCCTGCTGTCGAGAAAACACTTATTGCTGTCAAGCAAAGTGTTCCTCTAGAATTTTCAGAATCCTTAGAACGGGTATATTTCACACGGCCGACATTCAACGTTGACGACATCGAGCACATCCTCAACTTTTCCTTCTAGGTCATTCATAGTCAAAGTCGACCCTAGGCGTCCCCGTCTAGTTAAAGTGTTATTCCCTTCCCTCATCCCTCAAGCATTGCGCTAGCAAACGCCAGATTACTTCGGAGCGCTGGTTTTCCCAATATATTCATAAGGAGAAGTATGACTGTCGAAGAAAGGCAGCGAGAATTCGAACTTCGAGAAACGGCACGTGAGTGTAGTAGACTACATGAAGCCAAGGAGTGGGTTGTGTATAAAAGACAACTCGCTCAATCTCCGAAATGCAGACTACACCTTCGGAAAACGTTCAGCTTCGCACGGCATCTCAACATTAAAATGCTGTTTGTTTAATTCTCGAGGCCTGAGTAATAAAATTGCATTATTTTCTGAGTACTGCTAACCTTTATATAGTGTTCATCACTGAGACGTGGGTTTGCGATAAAATCCCTTATTCCGAAATAATCAGTGGCTTTCATTACATCATGCACCGAGTTGACCGCAGCAGTAAGGGCGGGGGAGTCTGTTGCCTCATTAAAGCAAATGTTTACTCTCATGAAGTTAAACAAGTACAATCTATTAAGGCGGATGTTCTGTGTGTTGATGTGCCCTTCGGTTTGTTTCTAGATACGGTTTATAGGCCCCCGACGTCCACAAAAACGGCTCGCTGCTGGAACTACTCCGTAACCTTTCTTGTGTTCAGACCTGCGCAGTTATTTTGGGTGATATTAATCTCAACACAGACTGGCCTTCACTCACTCCCTTTGATTCAACTGCCTCTGAATTTCTCAATTGCTTCCAATCTTCTGGATTCAAACAATTCGTAGATAAGTCAACTCTTGGTAGCACAATTCTCAGCATAGTCCTCTCATCAAGCACAATATTCATAATGTGGCCTTGCTATCGCCATTAGGTACCTCTGATCATTCCATTATAACGTTTGATATGTCTTACTCTTTTTACGAGTTTCCTGTTCCAGACTTTATAAATGCTGATTTTTCTGCTCTCAATCAATTCCTGCCCAGTTTTGATTGGGCTGAAGTTTTCAGCTGGCATGCATCCATGACGGAAGTATATCATCAATTCTGTGCTGTTCTTTATCATGCCTTTTCCATGTTCGTACCGTTTAGATTTCTCAAACATAACTCTATCAGTTATCTTTCCGAGATTAAAAATTTATTATTTTAAAAGAACCGACTTTACCAGAGATTACGCAATCCCCTTTCCAATTCACTCTACATAAAGGTGTGTTCGGATCTGAGGCGTCATCTTAGGAAGTTTCTCGCTAATTATGAACATCGTCTTAGTAGTAAATCTTTGGTCAAATACTTTTATCAATACTTACGATTCAAGTTGAAACCAAAAGGTTTTCTTCCGATCTTAATCGATGAGAAGGGAAATCGCTCATTAGCATAATGTAAGCCGCTCGCGCACATTTTCAATCTCTCGTTACAATTAGGCGAGGTTCCTCCTTTATGGAAGCCATTGTACGAGCTATCCTTAAATCATCCAGTAGCAATGACATTGTTAACTGCAAACCAATAAGTCTTACACATATCCCTGTAAAGCTGACGGAAAAGTTAATTAGGAAGAGAACGCTGACTTGGTTGAAAACGACCGACCTTATCCCTCAGGAACAACACGGTTTTTTTCCTGGTGCTTCCACAACCACAAACATACTTGACTCTGTTTATGACTGGTGTAAAGCACTAAATCATGGAAAATCAGTTGATATTATATATTTCGATTTCTCTAAGGCTTTTGATTAGGTATCTCATAGTAAATTAGTTACTAAGCTCTATCGCTATTCGTTGTAAGTTATTAGAATAGCTAGAATCATACCTCAAGGACGGGTTCATGACAGTTAAAGTAGGAAATGCCTACTCTCCAAGTTATTTGTTCTCTAGCACCACTCCGCAAGCAGTCGTACTTACTGTCCACGCTTCTTTTTTTGATATACACACATGAGTTGCCTACCATCCTTAGAACGCACCATGCAGTTCACGTAAAAGCCTATGCGGATGATATTAAAATCTACGGAGCATACAATCACACATACGCCGTAGAGTTGTGTTCAGCTCGTACCCTCTCAATTAAAAAAATGGATGAGTGGGCCTTACAATGGAGTACTACACTCAACTTACACAAATGTTTGGTAATGCATCCTAGTACCTCCGATCCTGCTGTTTTCTTTATCAGTGGGGTTCCTCTCTCAAATGCCAACTCAACTAGGGAACTAGGGAGTAGTTTTTGACTCGGAACTCAGATTTTCAAAACATATTGACTACCTGGTGAAAAAAGCACATAGTATGTTATTTATGATTTTCCGCAACATTAAATGCTCAGATGGAGCAATATTGTTACGCCTTTACACGGCGTAAGTCTTGCCCCATCTAGAGTGCTGCACACACGTTTGGAATCCTTATCTCGAAAAAGAGGTGTTAAAACTTGAAAAGTTTCAACAGCAACTTGTTCCTAACATTTTTTAGCGTTTGTTAATAGATAGCTTATAGTCGTTCCTTTGATTTGTGTCCTTACAATAGCTGGTTGTATAAAGGATAAAAAGGATAAAGGACGGCGTTACTCAATCCCTTCTGGGATGCGCCAGCGCATTCTACTTCTACGGGATGTCGTGGAGGCGACATGAATGCGTATTTGGCCATACAATGACTTGCGGTGGCCAGCCGATGAACAAGTCAGCGCTCTATCCTTCCCAGACACGTCTGGTACCAATTCACCGACCCCGGAGGGATGGAAGGCTTGGTTGGCCTGGGCGGGAAATCCGAACCAGGAACCTGGTATCGGGTGCACGCGACAGTCGCACCTCCTCCGACTGCGCTACACGCGCCCAGCTGGTTGTATGCTGTATAAAAAGAACTACTAAAGGAACCTAAAAAAACAAACAAAAGAGAATAAAGATTAGCGACCATTTCGACGGACGACATTTAAAGCTGCGACGGTATTATAGCCTAAGGTGCAATTTGAGGAATTTACTTACTTACTTACTTAGAAAGACACCGTTCTTATTCAGAGATTTGCATACTCACGCATTTCCCGGCATCGTCACATCACTCCATTTCGTTCAATACAGAATAAGCTTCCAAAATAAAGAATCAGCTGCATGCCATCCTTTGCTACTCCAGCGTTCCCCGTTTTCTTTGCTTCTCCTTTAACGATAGCTGACAGCCGGGTCTGGGTGTGTGTGTGCGTGGTGTGAACTCGCTGGAAGCGCACGCCTGCGAATAAAACCCCCCATCGTACAAGGGCAGCACGAGTGGATGTGACTGGAAACCAGATCCAGTTCTGAGATTAGCGAAAGCTGTCGCTCTTCTCAAAGCGTTTGTTGAAGTAACACCATATGCTTCGCACAGTGTCATGTCTGCTACTCATCGCCACCTTCGTAGCCACTCAGTGAGTTCCTGTCTTTTTTGTATTGTTTCTACTTGTTCTGAATCATCAAAAAAAAAATTCCATGCAACTTTTTTCAGAAATAATCCACAAGTGTTTGAGAGTATGCTGAAGAGTTTCTTCCAGATGTCCTCCAATTATCCATTGACTCCAGTAGCTCAGTCGAACTTTGCATCGGTAGTATTAAAGCTACATATTGGATTTGGAACTGTTGCCAAAGTGCGAGTTATTCCAGAGACCGATCAACTACAAAATTGTCGATCGCACCGAGTACGCCGTCAACCGTGGAATCCTTTCAAAAGTAGGAATTTCTACTTAGCTCATCATTTCCTTCAGTTGCACCTCAGGTTAAAACCTTGGAAGTAAACAGTTTGCTTCTAAGATGAGCGTCTTCAGCTAGAGGCCTATACTTTTTCTCTACCTTTAACAGGTGCATGGCATACTCTACCGCATGGTATTAAACGATGATCGTATGAATTAAGTGGCAAAAAGAATCATTAGGCTATAAATTTGTCTGGTTTCAAATGTTGTCGAATTTATTGAGCTTCAATTCTTTATGCCTTAACTTTGTTTACATATCTCTATATCCTATGTAAACGTCTGTATTCAGGTATTTGAGAGTGACCTTGTGCTGACGAAGCCGCAGATGGACGAAGTCATTGAAAACTTCCAGGCGAGGATCTCGGGTATGATTCGAATCGTTGTTTCAGATTACTATGAGTGAAGGCCTTTCACTTGTTCGTCAATGCGATTTTTGCCCTTTCTTAATTGCTTAGCCCAATTATTTTCGTCTTCATGATTTATCTCACTTTTATCTTCTTTCTTACGTTATTTCAAGCTTATTTGCAAGTCTGGAGTGGGGTCGACTCTTCTCCACCTTCTTAAGGTTCATAGAACATAAAAAATCGCAAAACTAAAGAACTGCTAAAACGAGAGGAATAGTCGCAGTTGCGTATGCAATGCAACTGCAGAGCGACACCTAGACTTGCTGGATCTATCCTAGTCGGGAGGGGGCAGTGCTAAGGTGACAGTTAAGTCGAGCATCCCCCCATCACAGCGTCACAATCCCTAAGTCCGCATTACCACTGTCGTATCACCTGACAGTATTCAAATCTCCAGGACAAATTCGAGGGAAGGGGCAGAGGGGCCAACACCGTATGCCCCCCCCCCACCCCCCACTCTGTCTAGGTATGGCAAAACTAGAGTAAAGCTAACAGATATGAAGAATATACAGGGTTGGCGCACCGCTATGGTTTTGCACCCACGTAATTCCTTTCAAAAGTCGCTTCTTACGCTGAAGTTGAAGCTTGTTTTGAATTGCGTAGTTGTGTACTCTGGTTGTGAAAAACAACGATCTGCCTTCTTTTCCATCGCAATCACAGAAGGAACTTGCTGTCTCCTTGCTGTTTCAACTGCGTTTTAGGCCAGCCAAGCATCTATAACGGAATTATTAGCCGTTCCACTTCACTTTTTCATCCGCTTTTCTCTCTGCGTACGCATCCATTTGGCTCTGCAACCTGAACACGACTGAATTCGATGAAGCTTTACTTCGGGAGAACCTTTAGCTGCTAAGTGCGGTTCAGATCTGGCTCAAAAGTAGTTGATTCTACACTGGCTCTGCGAATTCTTAAATGACAAAGCAACAGCTCGTCAAAGAATGTGAGAGGAGTAACTCTAGCTCTAAGAGTTGTTGCGAGTTTTGTTGTTTTAACTTTAGGGGATTAAGACATCTCCATAAATTTACAAACAGTGGAAGCTCATTTCAACTTGAGCACACTGTAAGGAAGAAAGAAGTGAAAGTAAATGAAGATAGCAGCGATCCATTTTTGAGATCAAAAATTGATGAAGGAATATGTCTAAAGTAAAACTTCTGGTAAAAAAAGATAACAGCCTCATGGAAACCTTTTTGAGCTTTTAAGAGCTTGTGGAATCGCAAAAGGCATTCTCAATTTGGAATTCGATCCCTAATTTTGCAATGCGTTAAACTTCATCGGAATTCAGCCTATCTCCAAGCTTAATGATCTAGTTAGAAATCTCTAAGAGGTCCTCTCTTTGTGGATTCGATTTGTTTTCTTTTCTCCATATATTTTTATGGCTTGATGACCAAAACGAGGAGACCAACTCTTGCAGTAAAATTTACTCCTGTTCTCCTGTTCTAGGTCGAAAACCACGAAGAAAGAGAAATGCCGCCATCAAAGGACAGCATTTTCGATGGCCGAACGCAGTGATTCCCTACGAGTTTAAAGACAACAACAGTGAGTTTTCCATGTCAGTAATGGCCAGAAGCTGTCTTTAAGAGTGACCTCGCTAGCTCCATCAACAAGCTCAACCTACACATATTTCAGCCGAATGGAGGAGGGTGATCAGAAGAGGAATGCAAAAATGGCAGAAAGACACCTGCATTCGATTTGTGCCGAGAACCACTGAGAAAGACTATGCTGTATTTTTCAGAGGAGCAGGGTTCGCCTACATGATTTACAAAAAAAAATCATAAATTAGTGAAACTGCGATGTGGAGTTGCATAGGACCTGTTGTGGTGACCACTAATCTATTCTATTCTATCATATTCTATGTTTCATATTATATATTTCCTACATTCCATCTATTCGATATTAGAATGAGAACTTCTGGTGGAGACGTGGACAACCTACCTGACCAAAGTCTGTGGTGACCTCTCAGGCATGAAGCCCTACTGCTCCTAACAGATGGGGAGCACCTCCCTCGCCCTCGAGTCAACCAGTCGTTCGTAGATCTTCATCATGTGTGGGATCTGTTTGATCCCTCGGTAGTTGGAGCACTCGAACGCGTTCTCCTCCTGCTTGAAGACAGGGACTATGGTGCTGTTCTTCCAGTAATCCGGTATCTTTCCCTTCTAGTGTGAATTTCATAAATAGATTGATCTCATAAATATTGAAATATGATTTTATAGATAGCAAATAGGAGAATATAGATCATATTTATTTTAAACCGAAGACTCGCTATAAATCAGGCACATTCACTTTAAACCGAACAATGTTAAGTAAAAATAAACCTATCTTAAGTCAAAATAAACCCTTTGTAACAAGGTCAAGCGCGCGTGTAGCGCAGTCGGCGGAAGTGCCGGTTGTCGCGTGCACCCGATACGAGGTTCTTGGTTCGGATTTGTCGCCAAGAGCAACCAAGCCTTTCATCCCTCCGAGGTCGGTAAATTTGTAGCAGGCTTGTCTGGGAAGGATAGAACGTTGACTTGTCCATCGGCTGGCCACCGCAAGTCATTGCCTAGCCAAATACGCGTTCAAATCGCGTCCACGACATGTAGACGTAGAATGCGTGGCGCACATCAAAAAGAATTGAATACGCCGTACTTTATCCTTTATTCTTTCACGGAGCCAAAACATGCATTGCTTAAAGGAATAAAGTATGAAAATGCAAGTTGCGTTAGAACGAAATGTGTACACATTTTGAATGAGCACCAATTCCTATCCCTTGATCAAAATCGTCTTGGGAGCATGCTGTGAAGTGCATCGACGTGAAGAATTGTTAACAGCAAGAGACTGCGCCGTGTACTGATTCATAACATTGCAATCTTAATTTGATTGGTAGAGTAAATGCATGTAAACAACAAATACGATATTAGTACAGTGTACAATGCAGTGTATAAAAGGAACGCACGGCGCAATCTCTCTATGTAATACACCGGCAAACTTATCAATTTCCTGCACGTCAGAATAAAACCAAAAATAATGTTTGACACTTAATGATAGAAATGTTGTGTTTATTCAAAAGTGTAGCCATTTCCTCTCAAGGCACTCTGTCAAAAGTGATTTTTTAAATAAAAGATTTTTGAAACTTTTCTTTAATTTTTTAAACTTTGCTAGACAATGTCCATATAGACTTCGGTTACGTAATTGGTTTATAAGGGGTCCATGTCATTTCTAAAAGTGTTTGGTTTAGAATAAAAGGTGTCCAGTTCAAAGGAATGCTTGTATATTGTGAAAGTTCCTTGATCCTATTCCTCGCTCATGCATAGCTGTTGTTGCACCCATGCTGTGAGCTGTATCTAACCAGTTCCTCGAGTATTAGAACCTGAGCGGCCGAGACGTGCTTGCGCATCTCATTCGTGACGAAGAAGTGGGAATTACACACACCTAAGGCTTTAACAGGTTCGGCGGCGACAGCCTGACGCATCTCAAACGTATGACTCAGGCTGTTGTGAACACGAATATCGTGATCGGATCGTGTGCTATCATCATGTTCGCACCTAAAACACGACGACGGGAGCGCGATTTCTCTCTCATTTGCACAGTCTACTCAGCTAGGCAGACTTGAAGCGAAGCCGGTCCGAAAGCCATTCTTTGAAATGTTCGCGAAGGCTTATGTTTATTCAGTCTCCATGGAGATTACTCGACCTCCGGTCATAGAACAGAGATCTTTAAAAATTGCTCCGTGGGGGTAATGTTTCAAAAACCTTGATCCAATTCATTTTCTTTAAGCCTCATGTAGCTGGTGCCGCGGTTGTGAGCGGTTGTGACGATGTCTTGTTACGATCAAAAATCTAGCGCCGAGCGGGATTCGAACCCTCATGTCCCGCTGAGCCGGCAGGAACGCCGTTCGCCATCATATCACCGGTCCTGTTTGTTTCAAAGCAACATCCACACCTCGGAGAACTCATCTGACTTAACTGGTCCCATGCTGATATCAGCACCTGGCTCATCCCGATATGCGGGCGATTGCTGACGGATTCCACAAGGTGTGGATGTAGCGTTCGATCCAAGCAACGCCGATGGTGTAATGGCGTAGAGGATTCCCGCCTAGTCATGTTACACTTGTCCTTTAGAATGATTCCTGTGGTTCGTCAACGAAAGTGTTCCAAACAGCATAATTCTCAAATATTATAACTCATTAATTGCTTAGTAATACATTGTAAAGTTTTTTCAATATTATTAAGAATATTTTCAAGACACAACACCACTGCTGTCGTTTGTGGAGGTTTCTTATACATCTTGTGGAGGTTTCTTATACATATTCCTTTTGCGGTTCCTTTCGCAGAGGCGACTTCGATGAGTCTCGTCTGCTATTGAAGTTTTATGCAGTAGTTTTCGCCAATTTTGAAAAGCTCCACACAATATTTGACGACCTAGCGTAAAAGTTTACGCTAATCAATCGATATTGGTCTACATTGACAGGTCATAAATTTTAATTTCTATTCCATATGTTTTGTTTAGCTTGGCACTCCTATTCGATATCTCACTGTTTAAAAAATGCTTCAGATGTTATGTAGACATTTCCACCATGTAAACGCCTTAACGTAATGAGCAATGAATTCCTTTATAGGTGTTACTCTAACGTTGGGCGAACTGGCGGACGACAGTATATCTCTATTGGATGGGGATGCGAAGCGGTTTGTTCTTCGAAATATAAGGGTTTTTTCTACTACTTGTGAGTCCGATATTTTTGCATACATTACTTTATATGCTTTATCTAGTTTTCTTACTTTATATACTTACTTTATATTTAGTCGATTACATTACATTTCGATTAAGATATTTTCGAATACTTTACTTTGTATACTTTATACACAGACATTACATTTATTGTACATTGTATTGTTTTATACATATACTACGCATGGAAATTCAGACCAAATTATTTGCATTAGCACAGTGACAGTTAGGAAAAATCAAATCAGGCAGCAGTATAGCTTTTCGCTTTTGCTGGTTTTAATTTATTCTGTTTGTAAATATGGATAAGAGCGCGTGCAGCGCAGTCGGAGGAGGCGCTGCTGTTGCGTGCACCCGATACCAGGTTCCTGGTTCAGATTTCCCGCCCAGCCCAACCCAGCCTTCCATCCCTCCGGGATCGGTGAATTGGTACCAGACTTGTCTGGGAAGGATAAAGCGCTGACTTGTTCATCGGCTGGCCACCGCAAGTCATTGTGTGGCCAAATACGCATTCAAATCGCCTCCACGACATCCCGTAGAAGTTGAATGCGTGGCGCATCCCAAAGGGATTGAGTAACGCTGTCCTTTATCCTTTATCGTTTAAATAATGGTTACAGTAATGGTAAATTTTCTATAGCGGTCTTGTTAGATTTTACACTAAACGAATATACTCCCAGTAGCTTTAAAATTGTACCAAACACAGAAAAGTGATATTCAAGCCTATTTTCAGGATCCTAAATTTCAGAGAAGACACAAGTATGTAGTAGGGTTTCGAAATCTAATTTATGGCTTAGCAAGCAAATCGTTGGTTCAAATAAGAAAAACAGCATTTAGGGAGGCATTGTTGCGCATGAGATTGGACATTCTCTCGGATTCTGGCACGAACAAAGCAGACCGGATAGGGATAGGTTTATCAATATAAACGAAGAGAACATAAGTGCAGGAACAAAGGTAAGGCAGTGAAGTTGACCTATTCAACAACAGTAAATCAGCAAATTACCGGAGCACTTTTCAGGGAAATTTCGAGAAGCGAAGTGACATCATGGACTCTGATATACCATACGACTTCGGCTCCGTAATGCATTACGCTCCTCAGGCCTTCACCAAAGATTGGAAGTTGGTCACGATCGAGACGAAGGTACGGTAGAAAAGATCAAAGTCGCGGCTACATTAAAAACCTTTGTAGGCTTATTTCTATGTAAAATTTAAATTAACTTAATTAATTTATATTTATAGGATCATCGCTTTCAACACACAATTGGGCAGCGTTCAGATATATCGTTCATTGACGTAAAGCATGCGAATCGGTTGTATTGCAGCCGTAAGTAGATAGTTATTCGTTTATTTCACTGTTTCTAAAACTCTTCGGATGAATGCGTAGTCTGGCGACCCCAATTAGAAGTCAGATCGGTTATTGTCAATGACTTCCAATCAATCATCACAAGTGGTTTCTGGATCTTTCTACAGAAAAACCGGATCTATCCTAATCGGAGGGATGCATTTACATCTCCAATCTCTTGCTTAAGTTTCCACGAGAGCTTCAGCTACTGTCACATTATTTGTGCGTTTTTATTTAAATTCAGTGAATGCGATTATGTGGCATGGGGTGACGTACGCAGCTGACGGGTCTATCCCAGTCGGGAGGGGTAACCGTTAAGTGCCAGTTTCATATGTCATTCCATGCCACGCAACACGTCCCCTGAATTTGAATGAAAGTTTTCTCATTTTAGAACAGCAACTGAAGCTCTCGCGGAAACTCAAGAAAAGGGAGGTGATTTGAATGCGTATTTGGCTAAAAACGACCTGCGGTGGCCAACCTATGAACAAGTTAGCGCTTTACTCTTCACAAACAAGTCTGTCTCTAAATCACTAGCCCCGGAGGCTGGAAGGTTTGGTTGGCTTGGGCGTGAAACCCGAACCAATAATCTGGGATGGGGTGCACACGACAGCCAGCGCCTCCTCCGACAGCGCTACCATGTACCTATGTCATATTTTGCTTCTAGGAACAGAAATTGATCCAGAAGAGATTCTGGGTCATAAGGTATGAATGCTCAGTAACTTGTGTGTGGGTGCCACGCGGGTATTCTTCTGTTCGAACACAAGCCACAGTCGAGTTTTATCTCAAACTTGGGTAATTAAACCACAATTAATAAACTGATTAAATGTGTTACAATAGTAATTGCAAAAGTAGAGCCGGAGCGGGGGAGGAGAGGAGGAGAGGAGGAAGCCCGGAGCGAAGGCCCCCGACTGACCGTCCTTGCACTGTGAGCACGGTATTTATGCAGAGCCGGGGAGGGCGGAGCAGGCTGCCATTTGATGAAGCTGACGATAGGTGACGTTGAACAAGCAAGTACAGCTCGATCAGCCAGCAGATAACGAAACTGAAACTTACATTTGAGTCATAGGATAGTACACGGATAACATGGTAAAGGATTAGGAGATGAGATAAGGTAAAATGCAGGTAGAATACAGGTGAAAAGGTAGAGGGTTTCTCTATATAAGGCAATTGTCCAAAAAAGAAAAGTTGAAACTGGTAATGACTTAGCTGTTTCTTGTGTCTTCTTAGGTTTATCGATCACGTGGAAAATGGTAACTTTTTTCCCCTGCATTTTTCAGTAAAAAATTGTGCAATACGTTGAGGTCAATAGCCTGTTCAGATATTTGTCGAGACAACCTCTTATGTGAGAATGGTGGCTACGAGGATCCTCAGAACTGCAACAGATGTAAGTGCCCGCCTGGCCTTGGAGGAATTCGTTGTGAGCGTGTGGCCGAGTCGTCAGGTACTTCTGCAGCCTTCATGATTCTTGAGAACATTGTTTAACTTCGTCTGTCTTCTGAGTTTTTCTGAAGAGCTTCTAAAGTAATTGCTTCAGCTAACTGCGGCGGTGAGCTATTCGCCTCTACAATCTGGCAGACGCTACAGAGTTCGACGGTTGGATCGTGCCACTGGAGGCTATATGTAGGTACCTAGAACTATAGAGGTTCAGAAGAAGCCCTTTAGCGTTTTCTGGTCACATTATAACAGTTTATTGCAGCTAACTGAGAGAGGATTGGAATTTCTACTTTAGTTGGGTTGTGCTCGAACGAAAATATTCGAATAATTATTCGAATAGTCGATTATTCGAAATTTCTAGATTTTCGAGTACTTGTTCGTATTTGAATATCGAAAGGCATCCTATTCGAAAATAAAATTTCAACTTTATTCGAAAATCGAATGATTTTGTTCGATTATCGAATAAGCTTCCAATCTTCAGACGTAGGTACTGATTAGAACAAATTGTTCGGTTATTTGAATACTCGAATAAACGAAAAGCAGGGCTTATTCGAATCTCGATCATTCGGATAGAACAAAACCGTTTGTTCATGTGCTCGAAAATCTTCGACATCGAATCTATTCGTTCATTCATTCGTTCATTTTTTTACATTTCCTAAAAGTGCAACTATAATTTATACTAGTCGAAGGAAACATCCCTAGGAAAGCGAAACGTATGTAGACAGCATGGCCTATTCCGGCTAGAATATATAATAAAAACGTAGCTCGTAGGTCACTTCAAGCCGTTGACTTTATAAACAAGTTTGCCTCTGGTTTGTCGCCGTTGAAGTAGCAGTGCCAGAGTGGAGCTCCTGAACCTCACTAGGATAGATCTGAAAACTGTGTTATTTTACTGAAAAGTGTTTCCGGAAACTTCTATTGGCTTCTTCTGAAAGAATAATCGGACGAGAAGTGACGTGTCTGAAGTAGAGACCAACTTTCTGGCCGACATTGATCACTCTCTGGTTTCATGCATGGTTTGTGCCCTTTTGCCCCTTTTTCCGCGTCGTTAAAAGGCAGAAGAATGAACTCCCGGATGCGGCCCATCCATTGCGCGTTGATTGACTGGCGCCTCCCCTCGTCATCTCGGCAAAAAATTTGACTTGTACCTATTATTCTCTGAACGTGGACGAAATTAACGCGATGTAAAGCAATAGTCACCTTTTCACTCACCAGGATACTATCTCAACGGTAGGTCGGAACGGCGCAAGTGTTGTATATGGGCAGAACCGCCTCTCCCTGGGAAGTAACAAACTGCAGGTATCTCGACCCCAATACAACTCTGCGCAGAGTTAGGGGCGACGGAAGTCGCGGGTTGGCCCCCTGTTGATTCACGTGCTCCACAGCTGAGGGGCGCGCGCGGGATGAGGGCTGGTATCGCGGATTAGCGCATTGCACAGGTGGCATAGTAGGGAAGCGCTCGGGCTCGTGAGCGAGAGATCGGGGGTTTGGATCCCGCAGACTGCGTTCGTTTTGCACTTTTGCAAAATCCATGTTTATCACATAGGTAATCCACCTAGGGTATTATAGTGTGTTATAGAGCATGTTTACATATACATATATCACGCATACCGTTAACAATGGTGGTCCAGGCAGGGTCACCGATTTCGCTGAAACTTTATCTAGGGGGTTTATTTGGGGTGCTGATCACGAATCTGATATCCATTCATCACGATTCGGCTGGATAAAGGCAAAGGATTACATTCCTAAAGTTTCTGCCGGTGACGGCAGGTAGAGAAAGAATCATGAAAAACGGATGTCAGATTCGTGATCAGCACCCCAAATAACCCCCCCCCCCCTAGACAAGGTTTTAGCGAAATTTTTTTTGACCGAAGTCTTGTCGGTGGAGTCGGAACTTTTTACTAGTGCCACAAAATATCTATCGTTACATAACTATAGCTTCACACAAAATAGGCTTAAAATAAGTGACACACAGAAGTGAACATTCTAGCTAATCTTTAGCTTGAAGCATATGTTATATGTAAACATCCTCTATAACACACTATAATACCCCTAGGTGGATTACCTATATGATAAACATGGATTTTGCAAAGATGCAAAACAAACGCAGTCTGCAGGGTCCAAACCCCCGAACCCTCGTTCATGAGCCCGAACTCTTCCCTACTACGCCACTTGTGTACTGAGGCATTCCGCCATACCAGCCCTCATCCCGCGCGCGCCCGTCAGCTGTGGAGCACGTGAATCATCAGGGCGCCAACACCGAATTCCGTCGCCCCTAACTCTGCGCAGAGTTGTATTGGGGTCGAGATACCTGCAGTTTGTTACTTCCCAGGGGGAGGCGGGTCTGCCCATATACAACATTTGCGCCGTTCCGACCTACCGTTGAGATAGTATCCTGGTCAGACTCAACCTCGCTTCTGCATCTTGTGCTTTAAGGCTCCATCTGGTCGCATCAGTTTCGAAGTGGTGTCTACGAAGTACGTCTGCGATTCGTCTTGCGCTGCCAACTACTTGGAAATCAAGCACACGAAAAATCTGGAGCAAACAGGATTTCGGTAAGAATCGTGAACGAAGTTAATAGTCGTGAACTTAATTCGTGCCCCTTTGTTCTCTTCAAACTTCTGCTTAAACCTAACGTCTCAATGTGTGCAGTGCAGTCCGTAGAGGGCCGGTTTCATGAGCAAAACCCGACATGCGCTCCGTTCCACTCCCAAGCCAATCAAGCTCCATGCTCTGAAAACGATGAATTAAAATGAGATTTGCTTGGGGGCAGACTCTATGTACATCCTTCGCCGAATGTCATTGAGTGGACGACGTAGACACAAGCCAAGTTAGGATGTAAAGGATAAAGGATAAAGGACGGCGTTACTCAATCCCTTTTGGGATGCGCCACGCATTCTATTCTACGGGATGTCGTGGAGGTGTTTTGAATGCGTATTTGGCCAGACAGAGGCTTGCGGTGATCAGCCGATGGGCAACTCTTATCAGACTTCGAAATGTGATAAAGGCTTTGGTAATCCTACTATATATAATTGGCTAATGTCACGTGTCCGTCACGAAGTCAGCGTTTTGTCTAGTCAGAGACACCTAGACAAGTCTGGTAGCGCTTCACCGACCCCCGGAGGGATCGAAGGCTTGGTTGGCCTGTGCGGGAAATCCGAACCAAGAACTTGGTATCGGGTGCACGTGATAGCCGGCACCTCCTTCGAGTGCGCTACACGCTAGCACAAACATTAAAGATCAGCGTTTGTCTATGCTTTATGGTGTACGCATTGTATTTCAACCTGATAGGTGATATCGTAGAGGCAATCTGAATGCATATTTCGTTCATATAATCACTAGCTGAACGCGTGGTAGCGCAGTCGGAGATGGCGCTGGCTGTCGCATGCGCCCTTTTTCAGGTTCTTGGCTGAGATTGTCCGCTCATGCCAACCACCAAACCTTCCTTTCCCCCGAGTCGGAGACACTCGCTCATCCATCGGCTGGCTACCACAACCCATTTCATAGCCCAAACACCCATTCGACTTGCCTCCACGATAGCTTGTAGAAATAGAATTCGTGGCTCATCCTAAAAGATTGATTAATGCCTTTTCACAACCTCCATCTTTCCATGACGCACAACGGTCAGCTACTAAAAAGATCAGTGACTTATCCATTTAGTAGCTGACCGTTCTGCGTCTTTATTCCAGATAACGCTGATATCATTTCTTAAATGTATGGTTGGCTGCGATCAAACTCTTGCGCCAAATGGGACTCGAACCCACACCTTCTGTTTTCCGGGCAGGGATGCTGCGCTTTAAGACGGCGATGTATGGCATAGCATCCCTGCCCGGAAAGCAGAAGGTGCTGGTTCGAGCCCCTCCTGGCGCAAGAGTTTTGATCGCAATCAAACTCGAACACCAATCTATGAATCTTCTATTACAGCCGCTCCAGGCTTAAGCAAAAATGTAAAAATTTGATATCATTTCACTAACCCCATGGAGGACTGCAGACATAGTTGGCTATGTGGCGCTCGAACCATAAGTCGATTTGTAGCGCACGTTGGAGCCTGCGCCTTTTCTTACTGTGCTACATATGCATACCGCTTGCTGAGTATTATTGACATGGTATAGGGGAGAAGTGGAGAGCAAACTTGCTTGCTGAGGTAGTATAAAGGAAGAAATGAAGACTCTTAAATAAAAAATATAAAAAATAATATGTGGAGGGCCTCGTGTGAATAATAAATAATATCAATACCAACACTACTTTGAGGAATACTAACCTAGCTCTGTTTGCTACAGAAGATTCGAGAGGTTTATGTACGTTTCTTTATCAACTTTGCGAAGTCGTGCTGAATGACGCAAAAATGTGACTCACTAAAGGAACAACCTTAAAAATCGTGAAAAATTGGCGATTATACATATGGGAGGCGGCTGACGGCGAAGCGGTCTAGAATATGAGGGAAAATTGAGTGGAGCTAGAAGAGTGGACAACTCTCTCATACTCTCTAGGCGGAGAATTGGTCGAGAATATGAAGCACAGCGACTAGTGACTGTGTTCGTGCAGGAGGGCTCAGAGAGAGCTATAGTGTTCTCCCACGCTTGCTTGTGATGACTTTTCAGGATTTAAGCCTGGGTAGAGAAGCCGGCAATCAACACTAGCATCAGAAATGTGATGCAGGCTTTTGGAAGATTACATCGGGTTCTGCCTGCTCTAATTTTCCTAAGTTTGTTTTTCAAATTAATTTATAAGAATTTATTTGAACTCTTTCAGACAATGCTGCAATCCAGCGCCTGGGCGAATCATCTCCGAGGGAAACCAAGTGATTGTTTCCAGTGTCTCAGAAACCGCTCCATCTAATTTTACGCTCCGCTTCATCATAGGTGGGTGTCACTTCGTGGTAGTTATTTGGGAGTGTGATTTGTAATACTAATTGATTAACTATGCAGACTCCGATTCCATTCCACCTCCTCCGCCAGCCGAATGGAAAGGTAACGGCGGCCTCACTGGACTTTTTGGAGCGAATGAGGCTGGTATCGACAACACATTCGAGACCATTCTGCTGAAGGATGTTCCACGTGTTCTGGGGTGAGCGACCAACCAGACTTGCAATGCTTTTTATAGTTTCAACTAGTGAGGTTTCCTGAAAGCTAAAGTCGAGTGTAAGAAAGACATATCAGTTCAACCATACCAAATCTCTCAAAAACATTCACTTTTTGACTGAGTTCAATGTCAACTGTCCGTTCAGTTTCAGATCTTAGCGCTTTAGATGCGGTGTAGTTCTGCTTCACCTCTTGAAATGCGACAAGGCAAAAATCGGCACTTGTCGTTAATGTGGCCTATATGGGGAGGCCGTAGCGCCCAGACCAATAAGTGCGCAGCACCGTGCCAGCCAGTTACGGTCACTACCACACATGCCTTCCTCCTTCAAGTCAAGCGTTTGTTTGATGCAACGTGATTGGTTTACTGAGCCCCCGCCCCCACATGTGGGCCACATTAACGACTAGTTCTGGGAAGCCTTCTGACTGATAACTTGTGTTGATAACTTCATGAACTTGCCTATGGCATCGCAGTGTTTACTTGATGGTAGAGACAAAAAAGGCTGTAGCTGCGTTGAAGTTTTCGTTTCAGACGAAGTCGTGGAGGAACGAATGTGGCGTCGTTGTTCGGCCTGCTTGACTCGTTTTTCAAACGAGGATGAAGCAGGAGCCAACGCAAATTATTGTTCATCTAATTTATAATATTGCTCATTTTGTTGCTCTATCGTATTTTTTTTCGTTGGCAATTTACTGAGAAAGTATGTATCGATAAAGCTAGACATTGTTCTATCAGTCTATCAGGATCGTCCGAACGAACGGCTTAAATGCCTGGAGACTGTGCTGCCATCAATGACGTTCAAGGAAATTGGGAATTTCCTTCAAGACCATCTGTAGGCTTTCTATCCAGCATAGGTACGGGAGTCGGACAGATTGCTGTCCTAGACACAAGATGCCGTTTACCAGATGAAGAAGGATGGAAGGCTAACATTCCCATCATGTGGAAATGGGTAAATATCGGGGCCAAGTTATTCACCGCCCAACGGACGAGTTTGACGAGAGCGGCAATGTAAGTTGCAGTTCTACAAACCAACCTATGCGGGGGACGGTCAGGAGGTACACCCGCCCCCCTGCTGAGGGGCGTGTGATCTTCCTCTCATTCCCCTTGCTGACCCACCCCCAACCCGCTAGGCTTCACCGAGAGTCTAACGGCTGCCTTACGAAACATTTGACAGCAAAAAAAAGTTTCTGGTCCTCAGAACAGCGGCTGTGCCTCCGGACGTCACGCCCCCTAGCACGCCCCTAGCAGGGGGCGGGTGTACCTCCTGTCGCGCTGCCACCAATGCATCTCCAGAAGAGTTTGGTTATTTATTTATTTATTTATTTATTTATTCAGTTCGCTCCAGTCGGTAGATCAGAAAAAACACAATCGCTCAGCACAACTGCTAATGACATAAAAGTTGACACCTAGCTTTACGTCGAAAACTAAAAAACAAGGAGGGGTCAAATCCGCTGCTCTTTTCAAAGATATGAACAAAGAGCCTGCCCTAGCCTTTGTTATACCACCGCTCACCCCGAGCGACACCTAATGATATGCGCCCATATCGATTTCATCGCGCCGCCCGATCGATATGGGAGCATATCATTACGCGTCGCTCGGGGTGAGTGATGGTATAAGGATAGGCCCAACAAGTGAACGAATTAGACCTCATGCGCGTTTTTGAAGTGCTGTTGGTGAGTTTCACGGAACTACCTCCGAATTCTTCAGCTAGTTCTTGAGAATGCAATTCGATAAATTTTTGTCTTTTTTTACATTCCACTCAGAATTTTAAAAACAACACAGGCATCCCTGGCTTTTTGGCGAGATTCCAGAGAATGAAGTCAGAGATCTTGGATTCTGTGAGACGAGTGAGGCAATCTCATGTAACTGAACCCATTCAATCGCAAGTAAAGTGCCCACGTAAGGTGTAGTAAAGTGACAAGTTCACCCATAAAATGCTTTTGATGTGCTGTATAGCCAGTAATGTAGGTTGTCGGAATGGTCCTGCAACTAAATTTTCAAACATTTTTTTCGAAATTTAACAAAAACTGTTACTGACTCTTAGTCACATAAGCTTATAGTCTGTACCTTCTAGAATATGATGCGCACGCGAAGGTTGCTTCCTGGGGTACGAAACCAATAGTCGTCCTGAATTGGGTTGGGTGCCCCACGACCTCCGTGACTCGGACCGATCGTCGCGAATGAGCCTCGCTCAGTCTCTCCTTCTCCGCTTTCGGATCAAGACGTTTCTGGAGAACGTGGTCACGGGAGATGAGTCCTGCGTCCTCTACTTCAACCGGACCCGGAAGGCCCAATGGCTCTCTCATGGGAGAACCGCCTCCGAAGCACTCAATGTCCGACCTCCACCAGAAGGTAACGTAGTGCTGTTGGTGGAACTCACAGGGAATGCTCTCCCACGAAATCCTCGAAGCCAGCACCGCCGTGACTGCGAACATCTACGCTGTCCAACTGCAAACTTTGAGCAAGGCTATGCAGCTGAAACGACCAGGAGCCGGAGTCATCAACAGTTAAACCCATGTGTATGCGGGGTATAAGGGGTAGAGATAAGATACGAGTCATGTAGAGATAATGCAAGAGTCAGAGACGCAGGCTTCATCGTGGGTATCTCTACCCCTATACCGGCGGGTTAGTCGTTGATGAATGCGGCCCCAGGACGGAAGAATGGTGATTTACTGTTCGACAATGCTCGGCCACGTGTTGCGGTGTGTTTCGCCAAAATGCGGGAGTTTGGGGCGGAGCTAGAACATCCACAATATTCGCCATCTGACAACCAGTTCTTCCGGGATCTTAAGCAACATCTCAGGTATAGACACTTCGATGATCTGCAGCAACTGTAATCCGATGGGACGCAGTTCTTCGACTCAACTGTAATCCGAGGTGGCACAGTTCTTCGAGTCTCAACCGTCTCCATTCCGCAAGAAGAGGGTCCCTTCAGCTTCACCAGAAAGCTTATGATACGTAGCCTGGTGTTTCATATGACCAAATTCCGTCAAGTAAAACCAGAAATCGTGAATTCGGGTGGACACTCTTGAGTTTAGAAGAAGGAGAAATGACCTATTGCTCTTTCACAAAATTGATAACGATGGTACATAGCAGTGTAAAGCTCACTGACCTAGTGACGTTGAGAGCATTTAATACAGGGTGCGTAAAAAGTATTGACGCACTAAACGTAAACGTTAGAAATAACAGCACACTATAAAATTTAACAAGTTTATATACAAAATGTCAACAATGATCTAGCGAACAGAATAGCATCACTTGTATTTTATATGGGCATCTTTGCTGCAAAGGCAGGTGCGATGACGCCGAGGAAAGGCAGCAACGCTGCGCCCTCAAGTAATCCACGTCGATTTCGTTCCATGGTTTGACCAGATCATCCTTCGCTGACTTCATACTTTCGTGGAAAGTAGCGCAAGCCTTGTTCTCCAAAACTTCCCATATAGAGTAATTCAGCGGATTCAAGTCCGGTCTATACATAGGTCATTTCTCTGCCGAAATGAAGTCCTTCAAGTTGGCGCGGCACCAGTCCTGAAGAATCGTCGACTCTGTGCAGGACTCTAACCCTGCTGGAAGACATACGGCTCACTCTCGAGGTGGGATTCGAGCCAAGGAACCAGTTGCTTCTTTAGGACGGCAATACAGATAATTGTACTGATTTATCTGCACTTCTGTATCCACGAAAACGAGAGGCGCTTGTGATGAATGCCCAAACCATGATACTGGCCGGATGCGCCTCCCTTACAGCGAGCCTTCCGCCGGATTTAGCACTTTGGAGGTCCTTGAAGAGTATGTGACACTTCTACAAGTTGAATGCACAAAAGTATCAAGTCACAGAACGTCAAAGCATAGAACGAAATCGACGAGGACCACTTGCGGCGCACCGTCAATGTCTGTCCTCGCCGTCTTCGCCCTGCATTCGCAGCAAAGAAGCCCACATAAAATATTAGGTTGTCCCAGAAGTCCCCGCCGTTTTATTCAACGATTCACTGCAGATTTCGCCGGCGGTCTCCTGCATAGCGCTGCATAGCTTTCGAAAGAGAATGATTTGCTCTATCAGGGCATGTATTGCTTTTCTTTCTTCATCAAGAATTTTGTCAATTTTTAGGTCGTTGAAGTGAAAAGGTGAAAAAGTAGCCATTTGCGCACTTGTTCTCTCCGCTTAGGTTTGTAATTTTTTGCGCACTTTTTATAGCATTTGGAAGACAATGTTCTGTACTACAAGAATATGTGTTATGGCTATTTGCTCATTTGTCCTTTATTGATTTTTAGGTCATCAAATTGGGACGTCCGAAGGAGGATGGTTATTTTTGCCGACGGCTCCTGCTCTGTGGTTGGACTTTTTGGGTAGATGCTATATGTCATTCGAAAGAAAATGTCTTGCTCTATAAGAATATGTGTCGCGTTTATTGATTTCTTTTGAATATCAACAAAATGCCAAAAAGAGAAAAATCATCCTCACCAACAACTGCTTTTCCTCTGATATTCGACAGAAATCAGCGTGAGCCAATAAACGCGACACAAATTCTTGTTGAGCAAGACATCCTCTTCCAAACGACATATGACTCCAAGCAAAAAAGTCCAACCACAGAACCGGAGTTTTGGTAAAAATTCGGACGGAAAAGTCGGAATTCCCAATTTGATGGACTAAACATCAATAAAGGGCAAGTGAGAAAATAGAACCAACACATATTCTTGTAGTACAGAACATTGTCTACCAAGTGCTATAAAAAACTGCGCAAAAAATTACAAACCTAAGCGGAGAGAACAAGTGCGCAAATGGCTACTTTTTCACTTTTTCACTTTTCACTTCAACGACCTAAAAATTGACAAAATTCATGATGAAGAAAGAAATGCAATACATGCTCTGATAGAGCAAATCATTCTCTTTCGAAAGCTATGCAGCGCTATGCAAGAGACCGCCGGCGAGATCTGCAGTGAATCGTTGAAAAAAAACGGCGGGGACTTATGGGACAACCTAATATAAGTGACGCTATCCTGTTCGCTAGGTCATTGTTGACATTTTATTTATAAACTTATTAAATTTTCTAATGTGTTGTTATTTCTAATGTTTACGTTTAGTGCGTCAATACTTTTTACGCACCCTGTACTCGTGGTGGTATGTACAATAAAGTACGATGCTGGAAGAACAAAGCGAAATTGTAGGCACATCTTTTTCTTGCATAGGACCCTCCCTTCATATCAGGAGTTTTTCAAAAGACAGAATCTTTCTAGGAATTATGAAGCTTTTTAAAAATTTCTGAAACTACATCTGAATCCATAACGTACTGATGCCTTGGACGTCGTCCATCACTTACTTTTTCACCTAGCTATTATGTGTAGAATGTATTTGCTTTTCTCGTTTGGTGATTTGTTTATACAGTTTGCGCACGACTGTACTTGTACTCGTGTAAACGGGCGACAACTTAACAATAACATTTCTACAATTCCAGATATGGTTAAATGGTTAAATAATTTTTGGAATTTTTGCGATTAAAAAAGAGGTCATAATCACCGTCCAATTCTTATTTATATATCTAATTATTTATTCACGGACGCACGTTGAATGCGTTTAAAACAACTAGCTGAAACATAGCAAAGTATAATATCTCCTTCCCTCTAAGAGCAATAAAACGCTTCGAAAGGAAGGCAAAAACGTGAAGAACAACTTAAATAGTGTTAAGGAAAAATGCCTAACAGTAAGCAACCTTCGTAAAGAAAAGCAATCAATCAGCATCAAACTGTTAAGAACAGGATGACATGAAGCCGCAAATAGACCCTTGCCTATGAAAGTGTGCTTATTTACAGGGGGAACCAAAATAACGTCGGCAAGATTTTTTCGTCATAACTATAAAACAACCAACAATTCGAGAAACGACGACTAAATTACAACAATACAAACATTAGGGTACGTCATGTTCAAGTGGTTTCATAGTGTCATCCCTTGGAGCGGATGCAGAGGGCCAAACGTTTCGCGAATTTTTCGACGATGGGCCGCAGGTCGTACCTGGGAACAGATTCTGTTCACGGATGAGAAGCTGTTCACCGTGGGGCAGGCGCACAATCGCCAAACTGGTAGGATGTGGTCTACAGAGGCTCCAAGCACCTCTGCTATCGTCCAAAACCCACAATCTTTCATGGGTTGGGGCGAAATCTGCGCCAGCGGCAAGACCCCTGGTTTTCATGGACAAAGGAGTGGAAATCGACGAAGATGTGTACCAGCAAGACATTCTTGAGTCCGTAGTTCTTCTTTGGGCCCACCAGCACTTCGGTGATGCCCACTGGACGTTCCAACAGGACTCTGCACCCGAATATAGGGCGAAGAGTGCGCAGTCGCGGTGCAAGGTCAATTTTCCCGACTTCATCACGCCTTCGGAATGGCCGTCGTACTCTCCGGATTTGAATCCGATGGACTACAGTGTGTGGGCATCTTAGAGGCTAGGGCCTGCTTCAAAAGCCACCGCAGTCTCGACTCTTTGAAGGAATCCTTGCGCCAGGAGTGGTAACGGTTATCTCCTGATGACCTGCGGCCCATCGCCGAAAAATTCGCGAAACGTTTGGCCCTTTGTATCCGCTCCAAGGGAGGCCACTTCGAAACCACTTGGACATGATGTGCCCTAATGTTTGTATTGTTGTAATTTAGTCGTCGTTTTCTCGAATTGTTGGTTGTTTTATAATTATGACAAAAAATCTTGTCCACGTTATTTTGGTTCACCCTGTATTTATTTAGTTGCCAGTATAGGTCCACCTATTTTCTCCGTAAAACACCGGCGCTTTCTCGGAAGACCTCCTAATTGAAACCGTCGGGTAGTGATGTATGCGGATGATAAGCGTAGGGTAAGATCAACGGAGGCTTTGGCCTGAATAAGGATGCCAGAAAAGATGTGGAAGAGACACATATTGGATTCTCGTATCTAGACTTGCTCCTTTATTTATTTATTTATTTAATTATTTATTCCTGGTCGCAGCAAGATCAAGCCTGCTCTTCGTTTTGGTCAATGTTCCTTTGTCAAATTGAGGGCAACAAGAGGATAAGCGTGGGCTTTAATGAATTCCTGTATAGAATGCGCTACACATTCTACTTCTACGGGACATGGTGGTGGCAGTGGGATGAATATTTGGCTTAGGTTTCACTTATGCATTCCAGTTAGAACAACGTAATCTGCTTTTCAAGTACTGGCATCAAATCGGTTACTTAAACGTTTTTAAAGCAACCAAAAATGGAAAAGGAATAGATCTATGAAACTACAGCACTTTTTCTTTATTTCTTATCTGCTGGCGATCTTACCTCTAGGGATATTTTTTGCGTTTTTTTCGTTTGTTTTTGCTTTATATTATTTATTCTTTTTCTTTATTTTACTTTTAGTATCTACATTTTTTTATTTTCGATACTCGATGACTTATGTACACTTATGCTGGTTTCAGCTCTCATTGTACTCTAGTTGGGGTTTTCGGTTTGTTTTCCGTCTTGTTCTATCAATTCTTCAACCTCTCTAGGATCGGTATTTTGTTGCCATCTGGGAAAAACAAAACCCTCGATCTATCCTAATCGGAGGGGCACATAATGATTTGCGTGTCGATCTGCTTCCTTGAGTTCTTTTACGTGAGCTTCAAATGCTATTCCATGATGCACCAGCTTTTATTTAGATTCAGGGAATATGATTCTGCGGCATGGGAAGAGGACAAAAACCTCGATTTGGCTTCTGTTCTTGCAATGCTAACCTCAATATTATGCAGTCCACCATTGTTCTGGGGGCACAAGCTGAAAAGGAATCGTCTCGCTCAGGACCGGTCTTACGAGTAGGAATTCCAAAAGACAAAATGAGGTCATTTCTCTTCCTCTCATTCCAGGCTAGATAGAGAAGATTTGGACGGCAAATCGATCAGAATCCAATATCAGAACTGGCCCTACAATTTTACGAAACTTCATTTCTTATTTACGCACACCCCTGCTTGCTGGCTGAGCACTTGTGACCAACGCGTGCGTCTGCGCACGCGTCCGTCGGCGCGTTCGAACCTGCGCATCCCGCACCTGCTCCCGGAACGCAGTGCGCAGCAGGGCATGCGTGCGTCGCCCCGTCGGCTCGGTGGTGTGCGTGTGGATGTACGTGCGATGTAAACCAACATGCTCTCCCCGTGGCGAACATGTTGTGCATCTTCCATAAACGCGCAGTCATTGATTTTGCAAGTGGAGCAAATAGCGACGCAGGCGAGCAGACGGCGTCGAGGCAGTGTGCGCGGCCGACGAGACGCCACACGCGTCGACGGCATAAAGCTCGCAATAGCGCGGAGATCAGAGGAGGTTAGCGTGCGGCGAGGGTGCTAGCAGCCCGGCGGCGGTTTTTGCGCAACTCCCAAGCTGCTACCCGCTTTATGCCAGTATTTATAATGCTAGCGTAGGACATCGATTTGACATCTTGAGTTACTTGTATCGTAAATGGTCGTCGTTATGCTTCCCCCCACCACATCGTCCGAGCATCGTCGTTCGGTTCTCGTTTCAGTATCCGCCTTGGTGTCGATGTCCCCTATGTCCATCTGGTGGTCCGTTCTCGACATTTTCGAGCCTCCTTGTCATGAGCTAAATCGGCTCTTCGTGTTCAGTTTGCTTGATGAGATTGTCTGCAAAATTTTCTTCTCTTCGTGCACGGTCCTAGACGCTCCAAATCCTCTTAGCTGAGCGAACTATGATCGGACACAGCTCGTTCTTTGTTGAAACACCCCTGTCTTCTACTATATTATGTTTCTGGCAAATGTCTTCCCTTACAAACTTACAGAAGAGAGATTTCCATAACTGACAGCTTTCTCCAGGTCGTAACAAGGTTAGGTGCCTTTCTAGAGTTGTGTGTAATTTACTACTGTGCATGAAGTTCCCATTGTGGATGTCTTGGGTAGGAGGAAGGAAAAGAGAGATTCCCGCTCTAGACTTACACAATCTCTTCCTCCCTTCCTCCTCCTCCTCCTGCCAATTAACTTTCTCTTTCTGTTTTTCACGGCATTGTACTGCGCCTAGTTTTACTCACTTTGGAGTTAAAACTTTGTTAAATAACTTCTAGTACGTATAATAATGCCTTATGTTGCGTTAGGACTATTTTTCTGTTCTACTGTCAGTCACGAACGCATGGTAGCGCAGTCGGAGGTAGCGCCGGCTGTCGTGTGCACTCCGATTCAAGGTTCTTGGTTCGATTTTTCCGCCCAGGGCAGCCATGCTTTCCGTCCCTGGCCCTCGGTGAAGAGACTTGTCTAAGAAGAATAAAACACCGACTTGTCTATCGGTTGTCCACTGCAAATCATTCTAAATATAAGCCAATTAGGCATTCAGGTGGCTTCCGCGATATACAGTAGAAGTAGAGTGCGTGGCGCGAGCTGCAGAGAGATTGAAGAACTCCGACCCTTATCTTTTACGCTTTACTACCAGTCACAACGTCAGATTACGAGGTCCAATGAGCTCTGAAGCGGGGCGAGATTCACTTGAAGCGCTTTCATGATACTTGCCCACTCCCGACTAGGATAGATACGAAAGTTGTCTGAACGATGAGGGTTGACCTGCAGTTGACCTACAGATGACCTGCCTGCACTCCATGCTGGTCGAGATCCGTGGGCTGCCACTCGATTTCCTATTCAGCTGTGTTGTTAACCACCTTTCTAATATTTTCAGTGTTTGGAATCGTCAACTAGCCCCATTGTTGTCCTATAGCACCTCAAACAGACCTGGTTGAATTCCTTTCACAAAGGTTTCCACTGTTTTCTGGAAAGCTCAATAGTACAGAGCTTCCGAATTTTTTCGTTTATTCCTATCTTTCTCGTTTTCTTGAGTTAATATTAGGTTGTCCCATAAGTCCCCGCCGTGTTTTTTCAACGATTCATTGCGCATTTCGCCAGCGGTCTCTTGCATAGCACTATACAGCTTTCGAAAGAAAATAGTTTGCCCTATGAGAGAATGTATTGCATTTCTTTTTTCATCCTGAATTTTGTCAATTTTTAGGTCGTTAAAGTGAAAAGTGAAAAAGTGGCCATCTGCGCAGTCGCTTCTCTCCGCTTAGGTTTGGAATTTTTTGCGCAGTGTTTCATAGCATTTGGAAGACAATGTTCTGTACTACAAGAATACGTGTTGGCGCTATTTGCTCGCTTGTCCTTTATCGATTTTTAGGTAATCAAATTGAGACGTTCGACTTTTTCGTCCGAACTTTTACAGACAGCTCCTGCTCTGGGGTGGACTTTTTTGCGTGGCGTTATATGTCGTTCGGAAGAGGATATCTTGCTCAATAAGAATTTCTGTCTCATTTATTGGCTCATGCTGATTTCTGTCGAATATCAATAAAATTCCAAAAAGAGAAAAATCATCCTCACCAACAACTTCTCCTTGTTCAGTTGTTGATATTCGACAGAGATCAGCATGAGCCAATAAACGAGACATAAATTCTTATAGAGCAAGGCATTCTCTTCCGAACGACATATAACACCAAGCAAAAAAGTCCACCCCAGAGCAGGAGCTGTCGGTAAAAATTGGGACGGAGAAGTGGGAGGTCCTAATTTGTTGACCTAAAAATCAATAAAGGACAAGTGAGCAAATAGCGCCAACACGTATTCTTGTAGCACAGAACATTGCGTTCCAAATGCTATGAAAAACTGCTCGAAAATTCCAAACTTAAGCGGAGAGAAGCGACTGCGCAGATGGCCACTTTTTCACTTTTCACTTTAACGACCTAAAAATTGACAAAATTAAGGATAAAAAAGCAATACATTCTCTCATAGGGAAACCATTTTCTTTCGACAGCTGTATGGCCTTTGTCATACCATCGCTCACCCCGAGCGACGCCTAATGATATGCTCCCATATCGATTCCATCGCGCCGCCCGATCGATATGGAAGCATATCATTAGGCGTCGCTCGGGGTGAGCGATGGTATGACATAGGCCTATAGCGCTATGAAAGAGATCGCTGGCGAAATCCGCAATGAATCGTTGAAAAAGCGGCGGGACTTATGAGACAACCTAATATTAAATGCATTTGTCTCGGTATAGGCTTACTTTCGTTATTTTCGACATTGTGGAAAGGTTAGAACATGGCCTCCTTTACCGTACTTCACTGTTTGTCTCATTTCCGCCGTTGCGGGAAGGCCGCTCAGATTCTTTCTGAAACATCTAATCCGCTCTTCAAGTACCTGAAAATGATCTCGCTTCTTATTTCTTTTTATTTCTTTCTTATTGTTGAAAAAGTCTGGTACTTGTGGGGATGTTGGCCTGTGTGAATACAAGGTGTGCTTTCGTCGGGTTCTGCGAACACAGACCATGCAAGCCAAATAACCAGGGATGTGCGGAATTTCCGTTTCCGTGTTCCGAATTCCGGTTTCCGGCCATTTTGGGCTCTTCCGTTCCGTTCCGTGTTCCGCCTGTTTTTGGGCCGGAAGCCGGAAACGGAAATGGGCACTGCGCTACACTAGTTTTCTATTGAAAATAATCAGATCATGATCGATTATGATAAAACAAGTTCTCCTTCATATAATTGTGAGGGAAATGCTGTTTTACAACTCGAGTACTAATATTCTCGAGTTTTGAAATCGGTTAGACTACCAAAAACACTCAGAAATGGCAACGGCTGGGTGTGGGGCAAAATTAATGTGCCACAAAGGTTGTGTATGCAATGTATGCTGAGAAAATGCACTCAACATTCGAATGATCATAAAATTCCTGATCCACTAGTTACAAATAGCTATAAAAACTTAGAAAGCATAGATCGCAGTATCGTGAAACAAAGAGTTCAGTGATGTTTATGGCATGCGGTTGTTTGCTCCAACACTACATCAGTGCTCCTCATCGAAGGTGCAAATTTCAATTTTCAATTTCGTTAGGTGTGATAGTCATCCATATGAAGTTATGCGATTCATTTTTTAGTGAAACATCACCAATATCTACCATGAGCTGTTATTCTGATTAACTATGGTGACTTATTCAATTCTGACACAAAACTATTGTTTCGAGAACCATCTAGGAAGTTTCCAGCTGTGTCACCTTGGGCGTAAGGTTTCTAGGCTGGCACAGACTGAATATACTTGTGGAAGTGTGGACCCATCATAACTAATCAGTCATCTCATTATCATCTTCCCAGAACGAATTCTGAGTGCTGGTGATTACAATGTAACTACTAATGTTGACTATGCAGATACCTGTGCAGATACCACGTCGTCTGTGATGCCAAAGATTTCTAAAAGGGTTCAGTGGAATCTCTTTCCTGGTCGGAAAGTGATCTAGGTGGCTACTCCAGTTTTGGACTTTACACGAGTCGGCTTTTTAATGCTGGTCTGTATGTAACCTAAAGTGGTTAAGTCGGGTAAGTCTACCGTCCAAAAATATCAGCATCAAAAAAGTTTGCCGAAAACCTGTCGCAGGAACTTGATATGGAAAGACTGCATGCTGAAATGTTGAGAAATAATGAGATAAGACCCTGAATTTATTTTCGTTTATTGCTCTAGCCATAGCTAAAAAGTTATCATAACAATATTCTGAATCTTTGCATCGTTATGCTATGTTATGATGAGGATGAGTATCAATCTGTGGAAGATTCTGCTGCTCGCAAAGTTCTGAACAAGAAAAGGTGCAAAAGAAGCCACTTCTGACGCCGTTTCAGATGCACTTTTGAAAAAAAATGGCGAGCGTGTGTCATTTCCGTTTCCGCGTTTCGTATTTCGGTTTTCGGCCATTTTTGAGCGTTTCCGTTCCGTCTTTCGTCTTCCGCTTTTTCCAGAAAAATTTCCGCACATCCCTGCAAATAACTCTGGGCCCGGATTCATCAACGAAGCAATTGGTAAGCCGCCACCACAGATTTACCTAACCGGCTCCTAGCCAGAAACTTACCAGCCCTTGTGATTCACGAGGGACGCAGTGAAGGATGCCGCTCACACGTCCGACAACACTTGGCAGCGCGCACAACTCGTCACTGGGTCAGGCCTTAGCAGTAGAGCGTTGCCGGTACTTCACCTCGTCGTTTGCCCGACGCTCTATCAGGGTAACCGTTACAACGGATTTCGCCGCAATTCTACCACGACGCGCGATGACGACTCTCTGTACGTGGCGGTTTCGCGGTAAGTTTCATCGTTACCAGCCGGTTAATCGTTGATGAATCCGGGCCCAGAATGTGAGTAATTCTGGCGTACCTGCTTGGGCCATATCCTGAAGTACATGCTGGAAATCATTCCTATGTGCCCAACTTTCTAGTGGACCTTAGACTTCCTGAGGACAATTCTAATCGGTGGGGGAAGAAGGGCAATGGAGTATCACTCTGTTTTATGACGATGGCGAAATTAGAAATAAGGACATACAAGTATGTATTTATCTGCTTATTATCTTTTTTATTGGTTCCCTTTTCATATATAGTTTTAGCAGCATATTAATATTATAAACAAAAGCAGAAAAAAGCTAGGAGACAGATTAAAAATTCTGTGATTTCTTTAGGTTTTTGAAAGAGCTTTCGGTTATTCTAAGGAACTTAGGATTACTAGAAATTTTTGTGAGAATAGGATTCTGCAAAACTTCCAAGAACACTATAAAAAAGCACCATCGATAACTCCGCCACCAGAACTGGGTCCAAGTCCTTTTCAAAGTCGTCCGTTCTTTTCGCTGTAATCGTATTCTTAGTGGGCTATGGTAGACGTAGGCCATTTCGAAGACATGCATGCCATAATCATGTAGTAAATTCCAAAGGAGTTAGTTCCCTTCGACTAGCATTGAACCTTATACTGTTACGTTGTCATTTATTGTAGATCACATCTACTGCAATTTTTATGCCATTTGGAGCCATTTTGTACGGTAGCTTAATTCTCCCCCACATCTTAGGTGTTCGACGACGGACGTCGAATATTTGACGCTCAAGGATTTCCCATAACTTGGACCTGCCTCCGAATTCGTTGAAATTTACCAGATCTCATCTGAATGAACTGACGAAAAATCGTCATTAATTGCATTCTCAAGGAAGTCTTTAACGTTTGACTGGTAATCAGAATGCCCGCTGTGTGCTTAATTATCAGAGGGAGGGTGTATGCGTGTGTGTGTGCGTGTGTGTGTGTGTGCAATCTTCGGCAACGTCTTGCGTCCGGCTTAATTGCATTCCACAGACCATGTATGGATGGGCATTTTCTTTCGCGCTCGCGCACACACACACACACACATGCAGCGAAGTTTTCAGTGTTTGAGGAGGGCTGGCGATCCGTCACATCTTCCTTCGTCTTCAGCTGTCCTCTTTCCCGCTTCAGCCCACCTGGCTTCTCACCTGCTAAGCGCGAGCGGTTGATGGCCACCATGGTCGGTCGGTCGGTCGGTTGGCGTTATCTGACCCACCCCAGCAGGATCGTAGTCTGCGGATCCACTCACTTCGCTCTGTCAGCTCAGCGAGGAGCGCCGATGGCGACGGCGTCTTCGTGGCACCTCTTCGGGGCCGAAGTCAGAAGTCGACGTGTAAGCGCATGTGATGGTGCTTTGCGAAGACGAGTGCGTGTGACTCCTCGACGGCCGTGTGCTGCGTGCGCCGCCCGCTGCTGTCCAACCAGTCGTCGAATTCATTAGGGTGGGGTACCAAGTTGTCTGAAGAGCGATGAATACACAGACTAATCAGCTGGTCCTGTGGACCAAAGGCTAAAAACGGCCCGCCGCCCTTCTCCGGACTCAACCTTGCTTGTACTGAATAACTTGAAAAGGTGGACCTTTTTCCTTTCCTAAGTACTGAACGGACTTGTAGTAGATTAGATGGGCCACATCTCGGAGTTGCTTTCCTTGCCCAGTCCCGTGATTGGCTGTGCAGCGTGTGCATCCTTGCCCGCTTCTCCGTGATTGGCTGAGCAGCATGTGCAGTCGCGAATAGGGCACAAACCCGCTCAGTATAGTTTTTTCTTCAAATTTATCGTTTCGTTCCCTAGTTCCTAAATCTGTTTGGCTACATAGAAACTCCGTTAAAGCAGCATAGGTAACATTGTCCCCGTAATGTATGCGAGACCAGATAGCCCACGGCTAGGTAGTGTTTCATTGTTACATTCTGCGCGTTCCGCTGTTTTTTCACCCGGTTTCTAGCCGCCTCGTTTTGTTCTTTTTTCCACATTCCATGTCTATAAAATGTCGTGGAATTATGTTCGTCTACATTAGAATGTGAAGCAACTCATGGCTTAAGAATGATGTGCTCCTGAAACATCTTCTTGTTTCTCTTAATTTGAGTGAAACCTCCTGTTCAACGGGTTTGTTCCAACCTTGCAGGTTCCAAATACGTTCTGGTGTTGTTCTTAATTTTATACTATTTTGTTACTTATCGTACATTTTAGATTACAGCAGTATAACAGTTTTTTTCTAAAGCAACTTGATGATTTTACAAAGATTTGAAGATGTTACAAAATAAAGCTGCGCGATTTTCAAACCGCTTAGAATATCTATAAGTTATACTGGACGATTTTTAAAACCAAGCATGACACCACTTCTAATATGAGAATAAGTGATTTTAAAACAATTAGGACATTCTTCATACCAAACTCTTCAGACCAACAAAGACACTTTCATGTCAGACTGGGTGGTTTTCAACTGCTTTGGAGCCTATTTCAAACGGAACTCTACATTTTTCAGTTAAAATTTGAATTTTCGCATCACGAGACATTTTTGGGATACTTCTCGAGGTATTTCGAGTGAGGCGTCTACATAAATCAAGCAGAAATATTCAAAGATAGACAGGATATCTTTTTGCGAATCAATCCGGTTTTGCTCGAAACCAAGCAGAACGCTTTTAGAGCGATTCCGGGTGATTCTTCAATCACTTCGTAGTTTTTTTCTCAAATCAAGTCACGCTTATGCCCTAGGCGGCAAGGTAATAATATATTTTTAATGTGTGTTTCGAAAATTCCTTAAAATTTTGATTTCTTCCAAGTTGTTCTATAGCTGTAAGCTTTAAAGGGCGTCGATAATACGATATTACTGCCGAAATGTCCAGTTTTTTTTTTTTTTTGAAGGTTGTCTATCTCTGTCTGAAAATCGATCTATAGTGTACTATATGTCATCTCAAAATCGTCTAATTTGGTTGTAATAGTTTTTTAGATGGTCTATTCATCGTCCAATCCAGTGTAAAGTTGTCCTTGGTTGTTTAAAAAACGCCGAGTTTGATTTCAAAAAAAAATAACGTGCACTTAAAAATGTAGCATATGTACCATTTTCTCGTCAAATCTAACACATTTTAAATAAAGTTGGACACCTTTGATAGCTAACAAGTTGCCTTCCAGCGTGGAAATAGAGCCAATTTATCGATTTCAAAAATTTTGAACGGCTATCTTCAGGTTGCTTTGAAATTTTCTGGCTGACGTGAAAATCCTAGATATTCACCAACTCGAGCATGGTGTGACTTTATTTCATTTCCGTTCAAAGTGTAGCCCAGGTCTATTCGACGTGGAAGAAGCTAGGAAAAAATCGGAGCTTCATATTTATTCACTTTTGAAACAAAAGCGAGAGTTTTTTTTTTATCTGCTCTTTTTGAGAATCGTCTTGAGAACTGCGTGTGTTCAATGCTGCCCCGTTTTGTCGGGATGAGGTTGATCCTGCTTTTCGCCTTCTTCCTACTGCTTTCGAAATCGTCTCCCACGAACATCTCGGGATTTGCACAGAGTTCTGTTCAGTTCCCCTCAACTCCTCAACACTTTCGTTTCATTATGAGGACAGCGTTTCTGGCTGAGCTTCGATATGAGCTTCTTTCGGTGTCGACTACAACTCTTCCTTATTGACCTGGCACCCTTCCTATCGTTTATTTTTCATTTTTTCAAGGTAGAGAAAGGCTGTAGGGCGCAAGCGGATTTAGAGGCAAAATAAATAATAACCACTAGAGTTACGATGACATGTTGGGGTAGGGGCGCGTGTAGCGCAGTCGGAGGAGGTGCCGGCTGCTGCGTGCACCTGATACCAGGTTCCTGGTTCGGATTTCCCGCCCAGGCCAAGCAGGCCTTCCATTCTTCCGGGGTTGGTGAATTGGGACCAGACTTGCTTGGGAAGGATAAAGCGCTGACTTGTTCATCGGTTGGCCATCGCAAGGCCGATTGTGTGACCAAATACGCATTCAAATCGCCTCCACGACATTCCGTAGAAGTATAATGTGTAGCGCATCCCTAAGGGGACCGACTGTCACCGTCATTCATCCTTTTATTCCAACTTCATGTTTGTTTCTATTCGTGCCTATCAAAGCAACAGATTAAATCATTTGAGTGTCTTAAACTTATGAACTGATTCGCCATTTAGCACGCGAGACCCTGCGTTTCGGCGTTTCTCATACGAAAGTCCTTTCATTATCCCATCAAAGAAATCGGTTATCTTGTTGAGTGGATGTTCACATAGAATTTTGAAGATCATTGACTTAGAAGAATTATCTGACTATTACGGACGCCCTTTTACCCGGGGCCTAAATTTGGGCGGATGCATCCAGATCAGTCCCCTATCTGTCTTCACGATCGGCGGCGCACGGCGAAACAGTTTTGTATATAACATTTTCACGTCAAACTTTCAAATCAAACTGGGCACTCGTCCCGGCAAGACGCCTTTGAAATCAAGGTGAACAACTTCGAAATCAAAATGAGCTTCTTCCTAGCTTCTTTCCGTTTAAATAGAAACTCTCCAAAACGATTGGAATAACTTTTGTTCAAAGCAAGTTTGCTATGACTTCCTTAAAGTTTTTTCTCAACTTGACTGTCCCAATAACTGAACACACTGTTTGAAATTTTACAAAACTTAAAATTTTTATGGAAAACAATTCGTTAATATTTCTTCGAAAGCGCAGAAAAGGAGATCGCGCCATGCGCTTGACTAGCTCATCACGATTTTCATTTGATTGCTAGCAAAACTTCTATCTACGTGGGTTGACAGAGATGTAAATGGCAAAACAGGAACACTTGTAAAGAAATACACACATCCTCACACCGTTGTATCAAGTAAGTAGTGTACATTGTCAATCAAATGAGAGCCGCCGCGATCTGGTTGAGTGCATATCGCGATATCTTTTCTGAACACATTGAAAAATTTTCTGCCTTTTTGTGCTCTAGAGTAAGCTTTAGACCACAAATTTTTCTTGAAAAGTGGACATTTATTTAAATTTCAAACAGTGTATTGATCTATTGAGGCACAAATTTTCATACTTTGTATTCGTCTATTGAATTTGAAAGTTTTAAAAATGTGTTATATCAAATTTTCCTTAAAGAAGAAATTAATGATGAGTATCTAATTTAATCTGGAAGACGCTCATTTTGATCTGGAAGATGTTAAACTTGATTTCAAAAGCCTTAAGCATGCTTAGAAGAGTGTTTAATTTGATTCGAAACGTGTCTAATTTAGTTTGCAAGTGTCCATTTTGACGTGGAAATGATATATCATTGATTAATCTGTTGTTAATATAAATGAATTCACTTCGAAAAATATGAAAAAAACAACATTAATTATCGAACAACCCATTATTTACGTTAATGGTGACGTTTTAGCGATTAGTCACGCACATCTGAAGGTCAACTGGATTAGTCTTTAATTTGGTTTGAAGGGTGTTCATTTTGACGTGAAAATCGAGTAAATAAAAGTGCAGATTCTAGATGCGCCATGTATCTGCTTTCTATTGCAATTCTATAATACAAGAGACTGCTGTAGTGCTGTAGTCGGCACTAACTAGAAAATTAAAAGCTAAAGACCCAGGATACGACCTTGGGTGAAAAAGCAGATAAGATATATATATCCTAATCGGGAGGGGCAACTGTAAAGTGTCAGGTGTGTTCGTCATCCTCTAGCACACAGCCACGTTCCCTGAATTAAAATAAAAGTAGCTCTCCCATCGTAATATAATTATGGTGGGAGAGCTGCTGAAGATTTCGCAGAAACTCAACCAAGAGATTAGATATACAAATCACTACATGCCTCCTCCGATTAGGATAGATCCCTCAGATCATGAATGTCACCTCTTCAATTACAATATCGGCAAGTTTTCTTCTATGCTTCAACGAGGGAACGTCAGTCGTTCTGACGGGTACGCCAGGCGACTGGTCTTCCTTCCCTGAAGAAGTCGCCAATCGTTCTGCTGTCGTTCTGATGTGCACCTGTGAAAGTCTGAAGACAAGCAGAAGCTGTCCCCCGTGTGTGCCGGTGTCTGCTTGATGCCGTTCGTGCATTGGTGCATCGATGGCCGCCGGCCCGGTGTGGTTGATAAGAAGCGGCGGACGACGACGTCGTCGAAGAGGTGCGTGGGTGGCGTAGGGAGGTAGGTGGTTAAGAGGCCGACGACGACGACGACGACGACTCCTTTGGCTGCCGGCCTGCCTGCCTGCCTGCTGCTGCTCAGTGCAACTTTGCTGTCGTGTGGCGCTCGATAGCCTGGGCACATTTCCATTAGGTAAAGTGAGAGCGAATTGTGGGGGGATGCGCGCTCTCGGAGATAGGATTCGCTCTATTCATTTCCGCAACGCGGTCATGCGTCCGCAATCCGTACCGTTGCACTTCCACACACGCGCACTCACATACGCATTTCCATCGGATACATCCTGAATTCGGAAGCGAGACATTCTGAAGCGTTTCGCGTGCATGTGTATGTGTACGTCACCTAATAATTGCCGTTCCGTTTCTCTGCGCTGATTAATGACGCCACGGAAGAAGCGCCTCCGTTCTTTCGTTGTTGGCGCTTACGCCGATTCTGTTGTGCTTTCCATGTTCAGTGCTTCACATTTTCTCCACAGTGGAGAGTCGTCGTGTTGTCTGCCACTTTTTTTATTTTTATTTTTTTATTTGCGCTCGACGATGTGATGCAACATCAACGAAATTATTGATTCAAGAAAATAACCGCAAAAAAAATCAATAATAGATAAATGAACACTCAATTTCACGCATATCAGAAACCTGTTTCGTTTTCTAATTGCATGCCATCTGGCTACACTTCTAATATGGCGCCTCCCGTAGAAGTATACACACCCCTGTCAAGTTGTAGTGTATAAAAATGAGGAGCAGTCTAACAAAGGACGTATTTGAACTTATTCCAACGAATCTGAACGAGACCTACATATACGGCCTTGTAGAGCATCTAACAAGGAGCATAGTGGTGAAGTTCGTTTTTGCTGCGGGCCACTAGGTGGTCCAAAAATGGCAAAAATTTGCCGCCTAGTACACCCGTTGCAACTTGATGCGAGCTCAAGAGGAATGGAGACCACTGAATTAGCCCGTGTGCTCAAAAATTCTGGTCCACATTTGAGTTGGAATTGAAAAGTTTTCACGAATTCGGTATGAAGTCAGCGCGGCAAAATGACCAGCACTAGGTGCATGGGGTAGAATACTACATAATGTTCTGCTTTTGGGAAATTTTGCTGAACGAATGAATGAACAAATAAATTCGATGTCGAGAATTTTCGAATGAATGAATCAACGAATAAATTCGATGGCGAAAATTTTCGAGCCAATGGACGAACAATTTTAATCGTTTATCACTTCTTTCGTTTGATCGAAAATCGAATAAATTTCGAGTATTCGAATAGTCGAGTAATTTGTTCGAACAAGATTTCCTGAAGAATTGAAGTCTCTACGATATTCGAATTATATTAATCGATTCTCGAATGATATTCGAATGTGGCTCCTTTTCGATATTCGAATTCGAACGACTATTCGAAAATATCGATTTGTCGAATATTCCACAATTCGAATAACTATTTGAAGAAATTGTTCGAATATATATTCGAAAGTGTTCGTTCGAGTACAACTACTGAGGACACACACCCCCTACATACCTCCCGTCCATGAGTTACTAGGTGACTAATTTTAATGCCGTTATGGAGCAACCAGTAGTCCGCAGCAACAGTACAAGCCTCACCGCTGTACTCCTTGTTAAACGCTGTACAAGACCATGGAGGTCTTGTTGAGAATTGCTAGAGCAATTTCACAGGCGTCCCTCGTTACTACAGAGAGGATGTATTCCAAAGAACATGGAAAAACTCATTTAAACTGCCCTTAGCTCAGACATAAAGCACAAAATCGATATCATAAATAGTAGACAAAAATCGGAAGGAAATATATGTTTTGTGTGGAACAGAAAAGAAGGTTATAGTTGATATCGGGAGCGTCATAGCGTATTCAGAAGAGGCGCCGGTTTTTCCAAATCCATTTTCCTGGCTCCTAATCCCGAAATTGCTATCATATCCTGTAGTTTATAGTTTCTGATACCTAACTTGTTTCATGCCTATCCTTCTGCACCCTCCCATATGTAGTAAATAATTAAATCAATTCTGTCAGATTATTTTTGCTCGAAAGCCATCCGAGGAGGCGTCTGCTATTGTGTGCACCTTGAATCAGGCTCTTGGTTTGGGTTCCCCACCCAGGCCAAGCATTCCCTCAATTTTTCTGGGGTCGGAGAATCCGTATCTGACTTATCTGGGAACGATTAGAGACGGACATCAACTGCCCACCGCAAGTCATGACGTAGTCTAAGGGCTTATTCAGATTGCTTCCAGGAGATATTCTGAAGTAGTAGAATGCTTAGCGCGTCCCGTGAAGGGATTGGTTAACACCGCCTCTTGCCCGTTACCCTTTAATGCTAGATGTCATTGAGCTTATTCAGATCTTTGTTAAAAAACCCATTTGGCAAATGTTGTCTTTAATTTTAAAAAGATAGGGTTATTTAATTTTTCTAGTGGGCGCGTGTAGCGCAGTCGGAAGAGATGCCGATTGTCGCGTGCACCCGATACCAGGTTCATGGCATGGATTTCCCATCGAAGACAATCAAGTCTTCCATCACTCCGGGGTCGCTGAATTGGCACCAAAGTTGTCTAGGAAGGATAGAGCGCTGAGTTGTTCATCGGCTGGCCATGACAGGTCATTAGATAGCTAAATACGTATTCAAATCGCCTCCACGACATAAACATTTTCGTGCAGAATAGACGAATTAGTGGTTTCACCTCGACTTCGACTTGTCTTCTTATTGATATCGTTTCTAGTTTGGGTCTCGTCACCGCCACCCCTTGGAGCAGCCAAGCCTTCCATCCGTCTGAGGTCGGTGAATCGGTACCAGGCGCTTGTCTGGGAAGGATAAACCACTTACTTCTCCAGTGGCCGCAGATCGCAAGTCATTGTATGGCCAAATACGCATTCAAATTCTTTACGACATTGCGTAGAGGTAAAATGCGTGGCGCGTCCCGAAAGCGATTGAATAACGCTGTCCCTTATCCTATAGCATTAACGTGCCCACAGTAGGCCGGCCGGCTTTGAACGTGGTCATTTCAGTGTTTCTCCATGCTGAGAGCTCTGCTGAGTTGGAGTGTTTAATCATATTTTCGGGCTCTGAGATCTCGGGGATAGCCCAATTGCGAGAAAGCAGCCGGGCATTGATCGTCAAACAACGTCGAGGAGACGGAGAAGCCTGGGGACCTAGAGCCCAATGAAAGCCTTCGAATCTGGTTCATGTTGTACCCGCCCCAAAATGGATGCTGTTCATGTCAAACTGGATGCCTCTCAAGTTAAAATGGGCACCTCTTCAAAGTAGATTATTAAAAACTTGGAAAAAATTGATGTAAATATTTGACTTATTTCAAAGTTGTCTATTTTTCTTTGAACTTTTATTGATCATCCTTTAATATGCCCAATGATTAATTACATTTCATGAAACATCGTTAGAACCGCATAAATTCCTACTCTTTCAACTGCAGGAATGTCTTTCGAACAGTGTCACTGAACTGAAGAACCACAACATTCCGCTTTGGCATATGAACAGATTACGCCATGCAGTCGTTCGGTAGCTAGCGATTTTTATCCGATTAATACTCAAAATCATTTGGTTAGCATGGTTAAAACTGTATTTTTAAACAATTTCTGGGTCTATCCTAGTGGGGGGAGTGCGCGTGGAGCGCAGTTGGAGGAGGCGCCGGCTGTCGCCTGCACCCGATACCAGGTTCTTGTTTCGGATTTCCCGCCCAGGCCAACCAAGCCTTTCATCCCTCCGGGGTCGGAGAATTGGTACCAGACTTGTCTGGGAAGGATAGAGCGCTGACTTGTTCATCGGCTGGCCACCGCAAGTCATTGTATGGCCAAGTACGCATTCAAATCGCTTCCACGACATTCCGTAGAAGTAGAATGCGTGGCGCATCCCAAAGGTGATTGAATCACGCCGTTCTTTATTCTTTATCCTTTATACCAGCTGATACGGTGGAGGATAATGCGGACTCAGGGAACGTGGTGTCGTGTCATTGAATCCTTGGCTCAACTGTCCGTCTCCTTAGTGCGGCCTCCTCGCGACTAGGATAGATCCAAAGTTTTTTTTATTAAAAATTTAGTTGTAATCAGTGTTAGAACATTTCACCAATACACAAATGTAACAATCGATTGGCACAACCGTTCGATGCGGCTGGATTAATCTGCATCCGCCCTCCCCTTCTTCATGACTAGTGTCCAGTCCCACCTGAGAAGCGCGTCCATGTCTATTTCGATTCTACCAGGCTTAATAGAAGGGGAAGTTTGACGTGCGTGAAAGAGATATATACACGTATACTGCATAGTTCGTGTTACTGGTAACATTTCGCCGGTCGGTCAGATTTCTGCCGAGTGCTCGTAAATGTCAGTCACTCACAAGCCAGTTTAAACCGTGGAGCAGGGACTGATGGCGTTTTCGTGCGTTTTTCAGCGATCGGCAGATGTTCCCGATGTGCGTTAATGTAAGCGCGACCTTTGAGATAGTGAAACACTTGAGGCGTTGGTCTATCTGCACACGTCGATTCAGCCGCGATTCTTGTTTAATTCGGAAATGAATCTCGATTGATAGTATGCATCGCCGTTCTATTTTACACGGCTTTCACTTTCACCTTGGTTTTTTCATTTGAACGAACAACTTTGATTTTAAGCTGGACAATTTTCATGCTACACTAGACATTTCTTCCGTTAAAATAGAAAAAAAAACATGGCTGAAGTAAATGGCGACTAAAATAGTGTTTGTCTAGTGGTCTGCCATTGTATTCTGTTGCATTCTGATTGTATTTATTTGTTTTTTGATTTTTGATTATCTAGCTTTATCATCATGCCTGATGCAGCATTATGTCGCCAATTGAATATTTCGATCTTCAGTGCATCTAACGTCGTAAGAAGGTCTAATGGTAAGCCCTAGTTTATACTTAAGGCCCATGCACACTTCTGCGACACCGCGGCGCGGCAAGTGGGGCGACGGCCACGTCTGCGAAATCCGGCGGTCGCGGCGCGGGCGCGTTAGAGCACCGTTTTAGGCAACGGGACCGACGTCCCCGTGGATGCCGCGCCGCCAGGAATGGCTTGAACCATTCCAGCCTGCGGCACTCAGCGCGGCGTCGCCTGCGATAGCCGCAAGAGTGTGCATGCCCCCTCCCTGCGGCACGTGACGCAGTGTCGCGCCGCGGCCGTCGCGACCCTATGCTTCATCATGGTCACGCCGCGCTGTCGCAGAAGTGTGCATGGGCCTTTACACAGCTGCGCGGCGCGGCACGATGGTCGGGATATATATCGACCGGGCGGCGCGAAAATCGATATCTATGGCGATCGCGGTACCACGCCACGTGGCGGCGCAAGTATAAACTAGGGCTAAGCGCGCCCGTTTTTGGTGTCAGCATTTCTCATCTCTTTCGTCGTTGTCCTACTATTCATCAGTCAGGTCAGCGCTCAGATGCATTTGCTATGTTCCATTTTCACGTTAATCTGCACATTTAGAAATTGGATGAAAATTCAAACACCATATCCACTCCTTGGGAGAGTCGATTTATCAAGTTTCAAAGGAAATTCAAGTATTTTTTCAATCAAAAAGTTATTTTTATCTTCATAGGGAGTGAGTAATCGTAGCGATTTCATCGAAGTCCGTTTTGTGTCGAATTTGCTCTGACAAGTATCCTTCCACAAGCAGCAGTCTTCATTTCACCTGCAACTGACCGCTAGACGTTCCGAAACTCTCCTAGAACCAACCGTTTTCCATTGTCCTACATAAGTTGGTCGTCCTCTTATGGTCGACCAGCATGTGCTCCTCCTTTCAGGAAAACAGACATTATGCCCCAACTTTTGGGGCTGTTTCCTTAGCTCGAGATTAGATACTCGTCTATCCTTTGTTGTCCTCCCACTTCACCGGAAGTTCACCCGCATTTGACTGCTGGGGCTTCCAAGGTTCTCCCCGCCGCAGCTGTGTTCCATCATCCTACATAAGGATAAAGGATAAAGGATAAAGGACGGCTTATTCAATCCCTTTTGGAATGCGCCACGCATTCTACTTCTACGGGATGTCGTGGAGGCGACATGAATGCGTATTTGGCCATACAATGACTTGCGGTGGCCAGCCGATGAACAAGTCAGCGCTTTATCCTTCCCAGACAAGTCCGGTACCAGTTCACCGACCCCGAAGGGATGGTGGGCTTGGTTGGCCTGGACGGGAAATCTGAACCAAGGGCAGGTATCGGGTGCAAGCAACACCGCGGCACCTCTTTCGACTGCTCTACACACGCTGTCAGTAGAAACTCCGGAAATCTATGAGTCATCGTGGGTGTCTCTACCTCTATACCCGCGGCAATCCGGCCCCTGGAATATGATGATAAGGGCATCGGTACTATCGAGGACTTTTTCTTGGGCGTGTACATGGAGCGTGAGCAGCCAATCAGAGGCTTTCCTTGGGTCTCCGCCCAGATAATGAGCTCCTATAGTCCTGAATAACATTCCTACTATGACTACATAAGGGGGCAACATACGGCAGTGTACGACCGTGAAACAACGATTCTGGGGGCGGGCACTCATGCAGTAGCCAGAAGTGGGTAGGGTGAACAGGGACTGACGGCTACATTCTCTTCTTCGACGAGACCTGCTGCTTCAGGCCTTGAAGGTCGCTGACCAGTGAATTCACACTCTCCATTAGAATCAAGAATGCCACCGTTTACTGAATCAACTGACCGCCGACCTTCAAAGGCTGAAGCAGCAGATCTCATGGAAGAAGGAGTTGTAGTCATCAGTCTCCTCTCGTCCTGTTAACTTCTGGTCGGTCCACCGCCAGAATTGCTGCTCCACTTTTGTACACTGCCATGAGAGGGCGCCTGTAGCGCAGTAGGAGTTGTGCACACGATACCGTACTGTTCTTGGTCCAGATTTCCCGCCCAGGCCAACGAAACCTTTCTTCTTTCCGGGTGAATTGGCACCAGACTTGTCTCGGAAGGATAGAGCACTAACTTGTTCATCGGCTGGTTATTGTATGACCAAATGCGTGTTGAAATCGTATCCACAACATCCCGTAGAAGTAGAATGCGTGGCGCATCCCAAAAGGGATTGAGTAACGCAGTCATTTATCCTTTAACATTTATCCTTTACATTGCTATATGTTACTCACTTCCGTAGGCATATCCATATTATTCGGTAACTAAATAAACGGGCCTTTTCCCTGATGATGCTGATTGGCTGCTCCCGTTCTATGTTCACGCCCAGGGCACTTCCTCAATAGTACCGTTCCCAGTTGTTATCAAGTGCCAGCAGTTTCTAGGATCGCGCAACGAACTGTACATCCGCGTTTAGGACCCACATGTGGGGTCACTTTCGTGTGACAGCTTTCGCTAGAGCGATTTTCGTGGTAATTTTACGGGTACGGAGACCGACTTCGGGTAGCGGATCCATGGTAGCACAGTTCTCGGCGGCGGGAATCTGAGTCTGAGCTTCTGTGGGAGTCTCTTTCGCCGATGGAGGGCTAACCGAGCATTGATTGTAGTTGTGTTGCATTGAAAATGTAGACACGTACGTTTGCATCAGACGGCACACGAGCGAGAAGCGAAGCAGCGGCAGCAGCCAGCAGCGAGCTACAATACCGCTCGCGCCGCACGGTCAAAAGTGGGCGAAAAAACGCCAACATAGCGTCGCAAAGCGTCGCACGCTCATAACTCCTTCAGTTTTAGGTTTCTTGAATAAAGGTTGGTACCATTCGATTCGCCTCTTCGAGATCTGCACAAACATGTGTAAAACTTTACCGGAACACCCGTATTTTCGCCGTGGGTGGTCCAAAATTGGCTGGACGGGCGATTAGAGCAGCTTATTTCCCAGGATATGCGTGCTTTCGGAGTATCTCAAAGATGGCGTACGTCGCCAGTGCTCTGTCATGCCAGGAATGCCCCGAGAGTGCGCCGTGCACAATGCACACAGAACCTAACCTATCAATCGAGTGGGCGAGCGCATGTCCCCTGCGCTTCTACCTTCTCTCACTGGGAACTGCGACGTTTTCAAGTCTATTTCGAGCCGTTTGGAGAATGTTATCAGAAATCACCCGCCACCCCACTCAGGATTAGCTCCGATCTGTCCCAGCGAAACTTTGGTGTCCGCCGTGAACAATGCATAGAGAATCGAACCTTTCAATCGAGGGGGGGGGGGTGGACAGCTTGTAGACCGATCGTTTGGGCAGTTTTATCAGAAATTTCTTGCCGCCCTACTCAGGAATTGCTCCAAGGCTGTCCAGCGAGCCTTTGGAGTGCGCCATGAACATGCATACAGAATCGAACCTTTCAATCGAGGGGCGGGGGACAGCTTGTAGACTGTTGTTTGGGGAGTTTTATCAAAAATTCCGCGCCACCCCACTCAGGATTAGCTCCAAGGCTGTCCAGCGAGCCTTTAGAGTGCGCCATGAACAATGCATACAGAATCGAACCTTTCAATCGAGGGGGGGGGCGACCGCTCGCAAATTACACACGCGGGCGTCTTCGGAGCACAATAGCTCTGTCAAGTTAGAACCTTTCAGGTTGCAGCTTATAGGTCTTGTAGGCGGTCGAACGGTCTGCTAGGACACCGAAGCAGAATGGTTTAGCATAGGAGGGATCAATGTTATAGGGGTGCGAAGATGCAGGTGAGGCTTGTGCAAAGCATTTTTTTTCAGATTTCCGTGGACCACTGCGAGAAGACGCCACAAGCTAACGGCCTTAAAATGCGTACGCGAACAGAGCGCTTAAGGTGCTTTACGACGACGTGCTCGTAGCTCCTCAGCTGCCCAAACTGCCTAGCCTCAGTTGCCGTTTTAGAGCGGCGAAACCTAGCGGTTAGAGTTTCTTGCGCTCCTACTCGCCCAGATTTGAGTCGTCGACACTCGGAATGGTACCGTTCCGTTCAGCATGGAAAGCGCTATCGAACGGTGTCAAATTCGACCGATTTTGGATTCATCAATTTTTTGACTGTTTAGCATCGAGGACGAGGCCGCGGCGGAAGGACGATGACGTCATCGAAAATCGATGTCTTCGAGTTGGGCTATGCTTGATACCATGCGATAGAGCTTTTCATACTGAATTGAACGGTGTCATTTAGAGTGGGAAAAACTGTAATCTGGGCGAGAAACAGCGCGGAGAGCGTCTGCCGTTGTTGCGCTAAATTGCACGCGCGGGCATGTTCGGAGCGCAACAGCTCTGTCAAGTTGGAACCTTTCAGGTTGCAGCTTGTAGATTTTGTAGGCAGTCGAGCGTTCTGTTAGTACGTTAAAGTAAAATGGTTTAGCTTAGGAGGGGGCAATGTTACAACGGTGCGAATATGCAGGTGAGGCTTGCGTGACGCATTTTTTCCGATTTCGGTGGACCACTGCGAGAAGACACGGCGAGCTAACGGCCTCAAAATGCGTATGCGGACAGACCACTTAAGCTACTTTACGGCGACGGGCTCAGAACTTCACAGCTGCCTAAACTGCTTTAGCCCCACCTGCCGTTTTAGGGCGGCGGACTTAACGGTTGAAGTTTCTTGCCCTCTTACTGGCCCAAATTTGGGTTTTCGACACTCCCAATAACACCGTTCTGTTCTGCTTGAAGAGCGCTATCGAATTGTATCAATCTCGACCGATTTTGGACACATCGATTTTTCGGCAATATCCTATCGAGGGCGTGAGCGCCCTTGGCCGAGCTGCGCGGATGATGACGTCATCGAAAACCGATATTTTCGAAATTGGCCAAATTTCCTCGTGCAAAATTCGTTCAAAACCGTCTAGGGGTTATTTGG